>BJBW01005797.1:0-73840 GCA_004320125.1 Scolopax mira
GGGTGTGGGCAAGGGGGCCAGGGACACGCACACAGACAAAGCCACTATGCAGTCAACCAGTTAATCTCATTTTATTGCTTCCAATACAAATGAAGCACTGCAAGGGTGTCACCATGTAAGGCCTTTGGTCTGTAACATCTGTCTCTGTTGACAAAATCCCTGACCTCAAAAGCAACCGGTTTGTAACAGCACTTTGGTTATCTGGGCTTTAATGAATGACCTTTACGAACAAGGCAGAGCACATCCCTCCACAGATCAAGAAAATCCTCCCTAAGTCTTTAAATCCCATTAACAAAATGATTGTACAAACAACGTGACCAAGACAGGCTGTCCCACCCCAGTGCCCACAGGGAAACCCAAGCAAAGTCCAGTTCCTCCCCAGCGCCGTGTAAACATCACCCTGGTCAGGAGCCACGGATGCACGTGGCAAAAGTGGGGCAGAGTGGGATGACTCTGGCAGATCTTCCCAGCCTGGGGTTTCCCCCTAGTACTTATTGCATGTTCCTCTGTACCACAGACACTTCTTGAGTGGGAGATTATTAGAAATTGTACAGAATTCATATGGAATTAAATGGAAAAGAGGTAGAAGTTTAATAGCAAAAACAAACCCCACCCCAAAACCAAAAGCAAAACCAAGGAAAAGAAAAGAAAACAGAAGGAGACAAGAAAGATGAACACTGTCAAAAGCTGCTCCTCCCCATCAGGCTGAGATGTCAGGGCTTTATCTTCACTTGGCACGAGTGCCCAGCAGGGAGGGAGGCCAGCAGGTTATATTCACTCCCATCAGCATAAGACAAAGCCAAAACCTTTAAAGACAAAGACAAACCCTTAACAAGACGTGAAGAACAGAGATAACAACCTAGAGCATCGGATCAACACCTGAGAGACTCAAGAATCTTGAAAACAGTCTGCAAAGCCTTCCAAAAAACCATTCCCCATTCTGCTTAGGAAAAACAGAAGGAAAAGGATGGCCAGCCATCCCAGCTGGTGCCTAAGCCTTGTGCTTCTTCGCAGCTGGTCCTCCCTCCTTCCCCAGCCACTGCTGCAGGATATTTGCACTGGTTTTCTTGGGCGAAGGGCTGTGGATGAACTGACTCGTCCACCTGGGCAAATCATTTTCTTTCTTTTGGGGAGAGCCCTCCTGAGAGTTTTTTAACCAGTTGAGCATCGTTTTGCTGCTCGGGGTGGCCTTGCCCTCCTGGAGAGACAAAAGACAAGCGGGAGAGAAGTCAGAAGCACAGTGAGAGCAGGACAGGCAGCTGACCCTGAGAGCGGGTCCCGAGCAGGATGTGGCAGCTGGAGCAATCGGGCACATCTGCAGGAGGTTCCCTGGGCTGCTGGGAACAGGTTTGCTCCAAGCCCCGTTTCACATGGAATTTGCCTCATTTGGCAGAGAAATCCTGGCACGGGGCGACAGTTTATTTCTGGAAGTGGAAGGAAGGGAATCTGTTCGTGGCACCGCACTCCAGCATCAAGCTCGGGCATGCTCTGCAGATGCTGTCCCTCCTGCAGCCTGGCAGCACTGTCCCTGCTCGGGGATGTCACCGGGAACGAGCTCTCCCCAACAAAGCCCCACCAGCACTCACCTTCTTGGCTCCCAGCTCAACCGGTGCGACACACTCGGGCGCGTTGTTGCGGACATTGTTGACAAAGGTAGACACGGGGTGGAAAACGACGTTCTCCGTGGGCTGGATGAGTTTAATTGCTTCTTGGGTTGGCACTTCAGCAAAGTCCAGCCATTTCCTGATGGCCTCATCCCCATCCAGGATGGCTGGCATCCTAGGGGACATGACAGTCAGAGCCAAAGCCCCGTGCCGGTATGGCAGAGCTGGGTGGCAAAAGCCGGGATTTTAAGTTAGTTTTAAATTGGTATCTCAGCTGGGGTAGGGAAACCAAAGCAATGGGATGCTCTTCTGCAAGGCAGAGCAGGCACTCGCTTTGCCCAGGCAGCTGCTTTGCTGGAAGAGGCAGAGGGGTTGGACTGCCAGGCCCTGGTCAGGGGGAGAGCGATCCAACAACTCCAGAGAGCGATCCAGCTCCGACCGCCACCCGCCAGGGCATGAAGATGGTGATTTATGGACAGGGCATAAACCAGTGACCCGAAACAAGCTGGTAATGTCACAGCGTTTGTCTCCCAGGGCACCAGGAGGCAGCAGGATTCCCTGCCTGCCCGCTGCCAGACCCGCCTTCCCAGGCATAGCTTTCCTCCCTCATCCCCCCACCGCCCTGCAGCCCCCCTGCCCCGCTCTCACTTGCCTGTGATGGATGAAGCTGACGTCCTTGGAGGCATCCACGGTGATGATGGTGTAAGTGTACAGCATTTCTCCTCCCCCCGGCGGCTCCCAGCAGTCGAAAATCCCAGCCATGGTGAGCAACCTCCAGCCCCTCCATTCCTTGTCTCCCTCCTTCTCCTCGGCCTGCAGGAGAGAGGCCCCAACGCCCCAGTCAGTGCCAACGCATCGCGGACTTACCAGTGACATGGTGGGCCAACCACCCAGATCTAAGTCACGAACTGCACTAATTTGAGGGCTTCTCAGGAGCCCTAATAATTTGGGATAACTCTCGGAAAAGTACCAGGAGCCTCATCCTCCCACAGTCAAGCCAGCACCCTCCTCCCCTCCTGAACATCCCGGCCACCAGCTCAGCTGAAGAAAGAGGTAGTGAAACTCCCAAACCAGTCCCCTGTGAGACACCATCGCCCACCCATGCAAATATCCGTCACGGGGGGAGCAGTGAGCATGACAGTGGGGACACTGTGGTGGGGACCGCCAGCCGCAGAGGGATGCTGGGGTGCTGAGCCCCTGCTGGGAAACGGAGACCCCCCAGAGGAGGGCACAACTGGAGGGAAGTGGGCTTTTCCCAGGGCAGCTGGAGGGAGCAGGGTCTCAGAGCTGGGCATGAGCCTTCGGATGTGACAAGGGACCCCGTACCACAGCATCCTTGGTCTGGGGGAAGTAAATGAAATATGGCTGCTTCCCCCCGCTCTGCTGCTGCTGCCACTCGTAGAAGCCATCTGCCAGGACCACGCAGCGCTTGCCCTTCAGGAGAGCACCCTGGGGGAGAGAAAACAGGAGCGAGCTGTGAACAGCAGCCCCCACGGCCTGCGAGAGAGGACGGGGGCTGCTGGGACCACCCTGCCCACTCGTTTCCCCCCTAGGGCTCCCCTAAGCTGCCCCACAGAGCACACAAATGCCACCACCAGCGCTGTGATGAAAGATGAGCTTCACCAGCAAGAACCTTTGCAGTTCTTCTCTTTTAATGAGATCTGCCAGCTCGGCAGTACAGGGACTGAACTCGCTGTGCAGCAGGAGACTGGTACCCACCAGGGAGATGCTTCAGCTCTGGTTTTGCTGACTATGCGACCTCTCCAAGCTGCACACAAAGAACAGCAGGAACTCACCTTGTAGGAGGACTTCTTCAGCATGGTGTCGCTGCGGCAGTTGGAGGTATTAAACTGCATTTTGGAAGGGTCGTCGTTTTTGAACCAGGAGGGAATCAGGCCCCAGCGCATGTCCATGAGGACCCGCTCAGAGGAGTCAGCATCCTTTCGAACGAGATGGAGAAACACCTTGGGTCAGAACCATGTCACCGGGACCACGAGCATCCTCACAGCTTGGGAGAGGGGTTTTGCGGAGCCCTGGAGAAGCAGCTTCCCCCCCTGCGAGGCAGGGACAGGAGAGTGTCTCTGCTGAGAGCCGAGCTGGGGCTCAAAGTCCCCCCAGCACCAAAGCTGCTCTTCTGCAGGGACGCCTCTCACAAGCCATGCAGAAATAGCCACTAATTATAACCGTTCCCATATTCTTAATGGCTTTCCTGTAAGCATTAATCTTCAGCAGAAAGCCTAAGAATATTTTTTCAGGAATAACTAAGTAGGTGTCTCAGTGATGGCCCTGGAGGAACGAACAGAGTTTTCCTTCAGGAGGAAATGCCTGGACACGTGAACTCCCAGCCCTTCGGTAAACAGTTATGTCACGCTCCAAGGTCCTCCAAACTTTCCTCTTTACAGCGAGCGTCCCACGGGACAGAGGCTTCACCTTCATTTTAATAACGTGATTTCTGTGGCCCGGCTTCACTTTCACTCCTCACGCTTTGCATATCGCCTGCCTTCGGACAATGGAAACGCCTCGCGGCTTTCACTTCTCCCCCACCTCCCTCTCGCTTTCTGCCCTTGGCTGCCAGCCCCAGGGTGGGCACTGCCAGGGCCAGCGAGCCCCTGGGCCACCTGCCCCCAAAAAACCAGCGGCAGCGATGTATATATGCCTACTATAGGGGTGTATATATATATATAGGGACATGTATATGCCCAGTGAAGTCTTCCAGAGCCTCCCGCAGATGAGGAGTGGCAAAAAGGGGCACCTCACACTGCGTAATCAGTGTCCCAACAGCTGAAAAAGAGGGGGACAACCGAGCAGGCGTCTGCCTGTGACCTCTGTCACTCTCCCAGCCCTGTGTTCCTCTGATCCACCAGCTCATCAGCTGCTCTCGGGGGGAGGTGGGACCCCAGGGCAGCAAGGATGCCTGCCAGCATCACCTGCAGCACTCCAAAGCAGCCCCCCGAGGCGTCCCACCCCATCCCCTGTGCCGGTAACGGACGGGGAGCTCAGTGGCCCCTTTGGCTGCCCCACTGGCCAGGGGAGGAAAAAGAGCAGGGGGAGCCCAGGTCGGGGTGTCTCGACCCAGTGCACCCAGCTTCACCCCGCTGAGCACGGAAGAGCAGCAGGTTGCCAGGCACCCTCCCCTGCACAAACGGTCGTAGGGGCTGCTCAGGTTGTCTGGGGAAGGTCTGGCCAGGCTTTAATTAGCCAGGATAACGGTCACCGCAGGTGTACGGGTATCTTACAGCTCTGAAGTTGAGACTTTTTCTCCCCCCTCCCCTACCAATGCCACCCAGACACTCTCAGCAACGTTAGGAAATGAAAAACAGCCTCAGGAAAAGCAGAGTGAAACCAGCAGAGTAAGGGCAGACATTTAGGAAAAGAAAAAAAAAATCTGCCAATCACTTATATATTCATTTTTTGCAGAAAATATAAGGCTATGCTGGAAGCACGGATTCCCCACCCTCCTCAGGAAGACGTAAATACTAACAATTCTTTGCAATTAGAAGAATCAATCCCTGCCACGCACAGGGTGCAAAGAGAAGCCCAACAAGCCGTTCCCACTCGGCTGGGGTACCCCGGCACACCCCCCTTCCCACCGCCCGAATTTAAGCGCCCCCAGGATGCAGCATCATCCCGGAGGCGGCCCCGGGAGCCCTCGTTTCGGTTGGCGAGGCGAGGGGAGGGTACGGTACCTGCTGGAGGTGGCGGCGGGAGAGCAGCACCGGGCCGCTGGACTGCGGGCCCTTGTTGTAGGAGGGCCGGTACCGTTCCCCACCGATCCACTCGGGCTGCCGCCGCCGGCCCCCGCTGTCGCGATAGGCGCAGGCCCGGCGGAGGTTCTCGGCCCCCAGGGAGCAGGCCGTCCGCCCGCACATCCCGCCGCTCTGCCCCGGTTCTGCGGGAGGAGGGGGGGATGGGGACGGGAACCGAGCGCTCCGCCCCGTCGGGGGGAGGGAGGGGGGGGCGGGGCCCCCGAGCACCGGAACGCCCAAACCACGACACTATATCCCGCCCCCCCGCCCCGCTTCATCCCCCAACTCACCCCCCGCATCAGACCAGGGAGAGACACGGAAACCCCACGAAAAGGTATTTATTTGAACGACATAAAAAGGGGAGGGAGGGAGGGAGGGGCTGTCACCTCACCCACCCCCCGGCCGTGACACCCTCCCACCCGGGGACAGGACAACTCCTAACATCAGACCTTAAAAACATGGTTTTTCTCTCATAGACAGAGCCCCAGGCAGGGCCGTGCTGCGGGGGACAGGGAAGCTGCTGCAGTGAAGGGCACCCCGAAGCTGCTGCCAGAGAAAGAAGCGTTGCCCAGCATTTGGGGGGGTGGGGGGGGGGTGTCCTCGGTGTTGGGACAGTCCTGGAAAAGGGGGTTTATCCGACGGAGGCCATGATGACATCCACGGGGAGCTCCTCGCTGCTGCGGGCGGTCACCTGCATCGTCACGGTGTCGGTCAGGACCAGGCGAGACCGTACCAGCAGGTCATGGCCACCCCGGAACACACCTGGAAGGGGGAGTGGGAGGAAGGAGTGAGTGCCCCCCTCCAAGCCTAAAAATGAAGGCTACTGCTTGGCGAGGACAGGTTTCCCACGGGGCAGTCTGGCAAATCCCCAGAAAGACCTTCAGGCGGCACATTTCTCGTTCATTACAATGTCCTTGGGACTCTGATACTCTAAAACTCATGAAAGCAAACTCTAAAATAATCTCCAGCTGAGCAGAGGTTCCAGGAGCTCCCTCAGCGACTACCAGCCACTCATCTGAAAGCCCCAGTACACATCCATCTTGCTGGGCAAGGGTGCTGTGCTTTCCCCCCAAGGCTCACTCCAAACCAAGAACCGACAGATCACGAAGACAGCAAATTCCACCCAGTGGAGCTGATGCAAACATCCCCTCTTACCTCCCCCACCCCAATCCCAACACCAGCTGCTCTGCCCTTGTGGAGCCAGAAACCATGGCAGCAACAAGCCTCCAAATCCTACCGGAGCGCAGCAGGCTCCACCAAAAACTCCTGCCCTGGTTTTCAACAGGCAGCTCCATCTGAGCTCCTGAAGAGCTGCTCCTCAAGCAGAGGCCTCACCCCACAGCTCACCTGCCAGGTACAACGTGTGAGAGTTCTTGTTATCTGGCACTTTATCCGACCGCTCGCAGGGCTGCATCCCCAGGAACTTCACGATATTACTAACTGCCTCTGTTAATTAAAAATAAATAAAACAGGCTCCATGTCATGGGTGTCTTGACGGTGACACATAAAAAGCATCTAAAGGTCACTCAAGACCTCCCTACATGTTAGGGATCATGGTTCATTGCCATGAGGGACACATAACATTGGCCAGCATTGTGGTTTTGGAGGCCACCAGGGGAAAACCCCACCACCACGCAGCAGTTCTGTCATCTGAGGCAGCGAAGGTGCAGCAGAAGCAGGAGAGTGACTGAGTCAGACAGCGGAAGCAGAAGAGCAGAGCTGGCTGCACGCTCACTGTGCAACCCTGATGGTCTGCTTGCTTCTCTGGGGACACATGCAGGAGGAAGGAGACACAGATCTTTGGGAGAAATTTGAAAAGGCCTCAGGGAAGGTTTTTCAAGCCCAAGGCGCTGTGCAAGGAAGCACAGAGATGGCTATAGGACAACTACACGCTTCTAAGCCATCAAGGGGACCAAGTTTTTACAGGCTTCTCAGAAACAACAAAGGGAGTCTTTAATACCTGATGAAAGAGAAAAGGGCTCACACCACAAGCCTGCCCACCAACCTCATGTCTTCTGCTCTTCACATATTTTTGTATTAGTCTTGAGTCCTAAGGTCAGAGCATCTCCTCCTTTCACAGAAGGGAAGTGGGAGCTCACAGCTCAACTACGCTCTGTTTGGTTGGGGGGGAAGAGTGAGGAAGAAGCGCAAGATGTTCTCTTGCCTCCCACAACCCAGCTTGGTCTCCACAGGGCCCAGAACACTCATTTGTTTTTTTGAAACCTGAACTAGCTTGTTATCACAGTAACTGTAGCTCTGTGTTCAAGAGCTGCGGTGAACTACCTTGTGAAGGGCTTTGCCCCATTAGCCTTTCTGTGAGAGATGTAAAGAGACTGTGCCTCTGGACTCTGCCTGCTGGAAGGAAAGGATTGTTGAGAGCTCTACTGGGCTCAGACACCCCCTTACCTTCAAGGGTTTTAATAGCAGATAAAGTAAAGGTCTCTTCCTTTTCAAACTCATCACCCACTTCGTCCCAGGCTGCTCCAAAGTTTGGCTTCAGAACTCGCTGGATGTGATCAGCCACTGTTACCTCCAGGTCTTCAAGCTGATGGTAGAAGAGGTTCAAGTGAAATATGGTTGTTTGTAACCCTGCTCTCTCCAGAGTGAGTTTTAGACTGGATTCCCTGAGATCAGGTGAATGTAGGAGACTGCCCCCACTTCCACTCAGGAGTATGTCAGAGCAAGCCCTGCCCCTCCTGATCTGCTCATACAAATAATACTACTTTGAGCAACAGTTTGGCCGGGGAAAGGCACTGGCCGTGCCATTCCCAGGGCTAACAAAGCAAGTTCCCATTCTGAGCACAGCCCTTGGCCTGACAGAGATCAAAGCACCAGACAAATGTCCAAAAGAGAGTAGAAAAGCTAAGAAATAGCTGCTGGTACGCACACAGACGTAGCATTTGTTTCCCCGAGATGCACATAGGCTGGCATTTTGCCTTTCTGGCCCATTGTCTTGTCTGCTGGTAAAGTACAGTGAGAGAGTGTCAGGCACAGTCGATCTCCTAACGCTGTGTGCCAGGCTGCCCGAGCTGCTACACGTGTGCCCGTCCCTGCAGAGCACCTATCAACGAGCAGTCAGTGCCAGAGCCTGGCAGACAGCAGCCTGCATTCATTTACACAGAATTTCTTCCTGATTCTTGTTGAAAAACACGGAAGAGTTTGTTTAAATGGCACTCAAGCGCCATGGCGACTGGTGGGATACAGAGAAAGGAGTTAACCTTGCAGATTCCATTAGGAAAAACCCTCCCACCTCTTCTGGGAGGAAGATGTGTCCTCAGTGACTCACTGCACAGCGGTGCCTCTAATCAGATTTGCAGCAGTGACAGGCAACACACAGAAAACAGCCTCTGGAGCTAACAGGGTAAGCTCAGGTTGTGTCACACCAGCCCTTCCTCTCCAGAGGGTAAACACCACCCTCTGTGAGCCAGTCCCAGTTTCTGACCAAGCATAAGTCCAACTTCTTCCTTTGTGGTAAGACAGCCTGCCTGGAAACAGCAGAGCCTGATACAAAGCTGCTTCTGAAGCATGGATGCTTTCATCAGTCTTGGTGCTGGAGAGGGAAGAGCTCCACCTTCCCCAGAGCAAGAACAAGGATGGCAATCTGCCTGTATCTGGCAGGGCATGAGGCAATTAACTGTGCCACCATGGAGAGACCTACTCCTGGAGAATGGCCAATGGCCCTCTGACTCCACAAACATTGACTGTGCAATCACTGGAGCCTACAGGGCACTGCCAGCCAAGCCTGGAGGACACACCGTGGCCCCCCAGAACGTAGGTATCCTGCAGTCAGGTGTCTACCTGGAGAGCGACAGGAGGATACTCAGTGAGAGACAAAGCAAGCTCTCCAAACCCACATCTGCATTCTGGGACAAGCACCACAGAGACAGCAATAACCCCCTCTTCTGCAGTCCATGGCGTGCTGCCCAGGTCAGTGTCAGTGGTCACATCGTTGCTGGCAGGTATCTGGGTACAGATCACAAATCCCCTCAAAATGACTGCAGTGTCCATGATCATGACAAGTTCCTTACCACATACTCATCCTCGTAACCTTCGTCATCCGTCTCACCCGTGTTCGGATCACAGTCCTTGACAGTGAACTTCATCATGCAGGTGAAGGTACAGGCCACTGGAAATGGGGGAGGAAAAGGCAAAGCTTGCATTACCACCAGACTCCACTATCTCAGGGCAGAAGGGGGCTGGGAAACTCAGGGCAGCTAGGTTCTCCTTCCTCAATGTCAGCAGCACAGGCTTACCTCTCCAACAGCTCCTGTCTCTCAAGGACAAGGTATTTATTTGTAATACTAAGGCTAGCAAACAGTGATAACAACAGATTCGTGATGGCTGTACAAGACCAGAATCCTCAGACCAAGCACTATTACTGATGAACCTCAAGTTGTGCTGGGGATTCTAACTAAGCAGGTCTCACCAGTGCCTTTGAAGAGGCAAGATCCTTATCTAGAAACTGGCTCATACACCCCTGAAATGAAGCCACCTTGTGCTGCGCCACAGCAGCTGGGAGAGGAAGTGATGACTCATCCCCAAAAAGGTGGGCACTGCTGGGTGAAGGGCAGCAACACGAGCAGGTGAGTGGTCCCAGAACACAAACCAGGGAGACCAGAGCACAGACAAGGCTTGGTCCATGGTGTGGACAGTGATAAATGAGGGGATGTTCAGACATCCCTGAAATTCTAGTGGTTTGTCCGAAATACTCCTTTGCTACTTGGAGCACACGGCCACTCACAGCAATTTACAAGTAAACATACATACCTACATACCTCCTCACACACTAACACAAAGAATAGACAGGCTACAGAAGGTGCCAGGGTGCTTGGGGGAAAACTCAGCAGAAAGCTGAATGCTCCTCTGCCAGCTCCCACAGCCTGACCCAACCATACTACAGCACAAGGGAACCAGGAGAAGAGAAGGGAGGCCTGACAGCCCCCAAACACTAAGGAGAAGTCATGCTCAGCATCACTCAGGGCTGCACCCACACGTAAGCTATAAATATCTGGCTAGGATGCAAGGTAGAATGCGTGGGGGCGAGGAACACAGCATGCTTAATTTGGGGGACATCAGGAAAACACAGAGGGCAAACTGTTTACCTGCTGTCGGATCCTCTTCAGACAGTGCCACCAGCGTGTAGCAGGTACCCGGCTGGTTATACACCAGGGTTTTGGCAGGTATGTAGCCAATGACCTCATACCCCTCTGTTGGCTCCATCTGCACCGTGACATTCTCCAGGATCTGATCGTTCAGGGTGTTTGTGCAGTCAAACTAAAGAGGGGAGGGGAGAGCAGCAACAGCTTGAGGCTTCTTACTATAGACCTCACAGCAAACTCACGTCAGGCAGAGTGGGAGCTGGGTGTCAACTTGCAAACCCCTTGCTCTTTGTGTTTCAACAGTGCATCTTGCTACCAGCTGGCTGGTTATAGGGCTCCAGTTTAGTCACAGAGCAACTATAACTAAAAGCTACATATTTAAGTGCTCCAAGGGAGAAACTGAAACTCTGCAGGGGACTCCAGGCTCCAGCAAACTACCCCTCCCCCCACACTTAAAAAGAACCAGCACACAACTATCAGCACACTCTGCAACCCAGGCAGGAAGACAAATTCAGCAAGGGCAGGAAAGTGTCAGCTTCTGACTCTTTCAGTTCACCAGTTTGTATGGAATGTTTTCCTCTAAGTGTACTTTGTCCTTTCTCCCCAGATAGCAGTTCCCAGGTTAACTCTTTGCTGTATGGACAAGAGTGTCACATCTTCTCACTTGATGCTACAGGGACAGAGTGACCCATAGCACATGGGAAGATGATCCCTTGCACGGCTCAAAGTAGGGGTAGTTTGAGCAAGTTTCAGCAAGCTTAATCGTTTCAGCAAGTCTAAAATTGCTGATTAGACTTAGTTCCAGCTGCAACAAGTCACTTAACCTCATACAATTGCATCTGGTAGATGGACAGCAGAAACAAAGATCAAACCCTATGAGGGCTGTATAGGCAGTTCTTTCTGAGCTTTTGAGGACAGAGCTGGCTAAGGACAAAACACAGCTGGTCACAGGCTGGTGTAGGACTCATTGTGTCTTGAACTCCCCAAGGCCCAGGCAAAGCTGCTGGAACATCGATCCTAACATCTCATACATAGCAGCAGATGGTACAGCCAAGGTAGAGATGTATAGAAACAAGCACCTGTACTACACATGCTTGAACAAAAACGTAGGGGATGAAGAGCTCTCCCCCACCACATCCCTTTCTTGGGTTCCTTTTTCAGCATCTCAGGTAAAGCTTCATTCTTTTATGCCCAAAGAACACGCTTGGGGACCCCAAGAAAAAAACAGTTTCCCTTGCCAACTTCTCAGTAAGAACAGCCCCACCTAGTGCTTCTCTGATTTATTTGGACTGTACATGTAAGCATGGTTCAGCCATGCACACACTCCTAATAATCTTTTTCTGTGGATCTGCTGCCCTGGTTGAGAAACTAAGGATTCCTCATTGCAGTGACGTGCTCTGAACACAGATATCCCTGAGGTATTTCTTCCCAGTGAAGCTTTTAACCGCTCAGGAGCTTATTTTCCAATCCTCTTTCAGCACCACATGCCATAGCTACCCACCTGGAACACCATGTGGCTGACAAATGTGTGCTTGGTGCAACGAACCACGTACTCCGTTTCCAGCTCTGTCAGGGCAACAGGCTCTGGGGAAGACTTGAAGAGTGGGCCCAGTCCCCGAAACTCTGGAATTGCCCCCAGTTGCTCTGAAACAGAGGACACAGAAACCATTGCTTTCCCCAACCCACAGGAAGGTGTTAGCAGTTTCAAAGCCCTCATTTAAGCTGCCAGAAGGTGCTGCAGCAAAGACCTATCAAATATCCATAAATGTTCACTGGGGACTTTTAAAATTAAAGGCAGAATCATCCCTTGCTGACACCTAGTGCAATCTAACAGAGCAGGATTTCAGGCACCCCCTACCCCTCAGGAGGGAACAGCAGGCTTCAAGTGGGGAGCCCATGTCACTCTGAAAGGAGATGGGAAAAAGATGGAGGGGCCAGACAGACTCAGCAAGAGGTGGCTGTTTTGTTCTCACAGACAGGTGTAGGAGAGGCCTTGCATCAGTTTACCTTGGAATATTTCTTGCCGTGTTGCTGCCACCTTCTCTGGCTGTTTGACTACAGCAACAGGGGCATTTTCTGCAGGAGAAAAAAGGAAAAAACACCACAAAAGATTTGAACGTGAAGAGTAAGACTTAGAATCAGAAACAGGTTAATGCCTGGAGAGCGATTTGACTAAGCAAAGGAAGGGAGCTCATTTCTCACCTTGCTATGGACTAGATCCCCATATTTAGCTTCCTAAACACCTTTGGAACTGCAGCAGCTCCAATGAGGATTACCAGCTACTAGTATTACTAGTAGTTAGTAGTACTAAACCAAAACACTAACATGGGAGCAACCAGATTTGTTGGCTGTAGTCTTTACAGAAGATATAATTCCACAAAATTCAACTAGGATGGAGGTAAGCAATTCCCAGCAGACCCAACACAGCCTATTGTCCAAGGGCTGGAGCTGCTAGGGAATTACTAGCTGTTTGGACCAGTATTCAGGGAACTGTTCTTTACCTGCTCTTTGCTCAATGATAGGAGCTGTTGCCAAAGGAACAGATTTCAAGTCAAAGGGTTTCTCAGAGGGCTCCAGGGTGTACTGATGCAGAGCCCTCTCCAGGCCAGGGATGGACACTGTCAAACCTGGAGACAGAAGGGACAGGTCACTGAAACCACAGATAATGCCAGTTTGTTGTCACTTGTTAAACCAGGAAGGAGAAGGTGCAGACTTTTTTTTTTGAGGACTCCCTGCATTACCATTCAGGATGTAGCCAGCATTGAGGGCTTTCTGCTTCTGTTCCAGAACATTCAGGTAGAAAGTGGCTCTGTCTCTCACTTCGTTGTCATCATCCATCACGCACCTGGGAGGAAAGTGGAAAACTTTCTTCAGTACAAGGGAGCGGAGTCCACACCAACGAATCCAGGTGACTAAGCCACCTTACAGGGCCATAAAGAACATGCCATTGAAGACAACCAGCAAGCTACTGGTAATTGTATTAGACAAGCAATCATCCACCACATTTTGAGGTGCTGAATGCAGTGGTGATCCCATCACAGGATCCTACTGCACCTTCTCAGGCCCCCCCCAGAAGACACTAGACATGCATGATGATGCTAACGAGTTTCAAGCAAATAGAGGTTTTCACACAGGATGTTAAGAAACTCTGAGGTACAACTCACCTTTTCAGTAACACCAAGATACTGGGTAACATCTCCTCATTCTGGGCTCCAAACTTGGCCAGGGCACTTACGGCACCTGTTAACACAAGTTATGAAAACAGAATTAGAAAGCAAAGAAATCACCTGAAGTTTCTTCCATTTACCGGCCTTGTTCAAATGTCAGGTCAGAGACAGCAGCATTAGTGTAAAGCATCACCATGACCAGAAAGAGGCAGATGTATTATTACCATGAAGTGCCTGCAAACCTCCTCTGTCTAGTTTCAGAGTCACTGCAGCTGCCTCCCCATTTCTCAGTTTCCGGCCACCTCTTCCATCAATACTACTGCAGGATTTTGGCTGTGTAAAAAGATCTGCTTGGGACTAGAGCAAATCACAATCCTCAAAATTTTAATGCACTATACTTCCTTGAGGATTTATCATAGGGCAGACATCTTTCCAGGTCTGTCTCTTACCTGCCCGGACTTCTTCATGCTCCAGGACAACCCTGTTGTAGATGAAGCGAATGTATTTGGAGGGGTTATTGGTCTTAGGTCCTTCCTGCCCCAAGAGGTGGAGGATACGAGTGGCCAGCACGGTGAACTCGCAGTCCTCAATGAATTCACAGAGGTGAGACAAGCCTGTCTCTTTGCTCTCCGAGTTCTCCTCAATGATGCTGATGATGCAGTCCACAATGGCTCGCTTGTACTCAAAGCCGCCCTAGGGAGCAAAGGGAACTGCTCAGCTGGAAATCTCGAAGTAGAGCTAGTGAACTAGCCAGACAGGAAAAAAAATTACCTTTGCAAAGGTCACTCACGCTCAAGTGCTTTTAATCTGTGATTAAAAGGAGAGGGACAGTAATGCTGCCCTTGTTTTTCACCCTCTTTACACCCAGAGGACCAGCTAATATTCAAGCTCACTTGCCATCTCCCTCCAGGACGGCTACAGTGAAGAAAAAAAAAGCAAGTCCTAAAGAGGGTAAAAGAATCCATCAGCCTGAAGGGTTTATATCTCCTTCAAAATCCTCTGCTGCTAGAATTAGTGCATAGAAACAGCCATATGGGAGGAGAAAAAACCCAACCCTCTTTCCTTTTAGCACCAGACATCTGAGGATGAATCACAAGAGAAATATATTACGGATCATATCTGCCACAGCAGGACCCAGCAAATAGCCCCATTAGTGTGGGAAGAGAAGTGATCAATACCTCCCCAGGCACACACCATAACCTGACATGCCATTAGTGCCTGGTTGTTTACTGGTGTCAGACGTTGTTTACTGGTGTCCTCAATACACACGAAGGGATTAAACCACACACTATCCTCCACCAATTACATGCACAGTGCAGGGCATCTGGGGGATCTTTCTGGAGCTACTTTGGATTAGAAAAGCTGTAATACAGAATGGTTTGAACTACAAAACCACATTCAGAATGATACCATCCACCCACAGAAAATCTGGGAAATGAGAATGGTCCGTTTTTCACAGGAGCAAAATGAGAGGCTCTGGTTTGTCCCCAAGTGAGAGGCTGTAATTGGCAGAAAGTGATGTCAGAGCGAGCAGTGGTGCCAGCTGTGCAGCAGGCACATTTGCTTATTTAGAAATGGCCTCAGCAAACCTCTGTAAAGCTGTCTTTCTGCAATTCTATGTCTGACTGAATGCAGAGAATGGTTATAGGTTCTCGTGATCCCTTCACTGCCACAGCACAGAGAACAGAACAAAAGCAGCTCTGTGTCATCAATAAATAGGTTGTTACCAAATCTTTGTGCACAAGACAAAACTTCTTGGAATTTGCTGTCAAAGTATAAAAGAAAGCTGGTTCAAATGTGAAACACACATGGACTGCCAACAGATCTGCTGTTGCCTGCATTTGCTTTGGGAGTTAATAAACCCCCAGAAAAATCAAAGAATGAAAACCACGTTAAAAATATGTCTGGCAGTATGCATATAACTATCGTGCACAGCTGGCCATTTCTGCCATTTAGACTGCAAACCTTTTGAGAGAGAGCACAGCATTACCAGTGAAAGTTTGACTCACAGGGGCCAAGGTGCATTCCTGCAGTTCATACAGACAAGGAGCACAAAGTAGCTGTCCTGCAAACTTACCTCTTCCCGAAGCATAGTGAAGAGGAAGTTCATGAGGACGGCATGTTTGCGAGGATACTTCTGACACAGTGCATTGATGGCTTGCACCACTACAACCTGGAGGAAAAGTAGGGCAGGAAAAAATAGTTTAATTGTGTTGATTTTGTGTTGGTCTCTAGCCTGAAAACTATGGATTTGCTTTTACTTATCCAGAAGATACAATCCTAGGAACTGGAGGAAACTGATCTTTATGCACTGGCCAGTCCCCAGTAAAAGCCTACACCCACTGGAAAGAAGAAAACGAGATTAAATTCTCAAAGGGTGTCTCCCCAGAAAAGAGCATGTGGCTTTGGAGCTGGATGCTGTACAACCGAGGCATGGCTTTGGCTGATAGCCTCAGATCCTTTCTCCTCCCTACAAGTACTCTGCAGCTTAGATCCTGGAAGCAGCTCCAGACAGGTGGACAAAGACCAAAGGGTTTCTTAGGATCCTGCGTGTTCTTCTTCCTCCACTTCCTTACTTTGAACTCATCTGAGATTTCTGACATGAAAGAGGAGATCTGCTTCATGAGCCGGTCGATGCTGCTCTCACTGCCGGTTTTTAGCAGCGTGGTGATGGCCAGGGTGGCTATGCTGCGGTTGGAGTCCGTCACGAGGTTCTCCAGGTCTAGATTACAGGCAGTCACAGCAGAGGGGTGCTTCATGGCCACCTAGAGCAGAGAAGGAAGAGTGGAAATCACTCAATAGATGCAAAAGGCCCATCTGGCAACAACCACACAATTTTTATAAGCTCTTGCTCCTTCCTCTAAAAATAAATGCTACAGATTGTACACGAAGGTCATCTCAGACAAACAACTCATGTGAGGTTAAAGTAACAAGGTCTCTCTTCCTGCAGAATTGCATCTCTTGCTGGAAGAGAAGCAGTAGTAATAAATGATCTTTACTATTTTTAACTCTCTCGATTTTCCTCTATATATTAAGAAAAGAAAGCTCTGAATTCCCAACAAAAATTCAGCGAGCCTGGCTGTGTGGAACAGCTTTGTGGGTGGAAGCACAGCGGTTACCAGACACTGACATTCTGTTCTTTTTTTTTTTTTTTTCCCTTTTCCAATTTTCAAGAGTTTACAAGGTCAAGGGAAAAGGTAGAGCAAAGACTGCCAGGGAGCAGACAAGAAGCAGCATCAAGGTTTGATCCCTGTTTCATAAGGAGCTCCACCACAGGAAGCTCAGAAAGGAAAGCAGTCACACACAAGACCAGTGACCTTCTTATAGAGATCTGTGAAAATGATTGTTGTGGGGTTTGTTTTTTTTTTTCTCTTATAAAGTGTTCTTTAAGGTTTTATTCCATTCAGAAAGCAATTAGGTGTAAGGCTGTAGCCCAGGGTAGAGGTCACCCACACAAAATCATCGCATGATCTGCCCCCCTTTCTCTTCTGAGCCTGCACCTCCCTGCACATGAGAAACTATTACAGCTCCCAGGAGACCAGCTCCTACCTTGTTGAGGGTACGGACGGCTGCGTACCTCAGCGCTGCTTTCGGGGAGCTGCAGAACAGCTGCAAAACTGCAACAAAACCAACAAAGGCAGGTGTTTAGGGAAACTATCATTGAGAAGTGATCCACACCTAAAGCAAGAGTTCCAAGGAAGAGACAGCTGCAAGCACACACAACCAGAAGCACGCTTAAGAAGCGACTGAGTTTACCAGCCTCCTCCCTCCCTCTTTGTTGATCTCTTCGCCACACATCCCTGCTGACAACTAACTCTTACCCCCTCTCTCTTTCTCCACAGTGCTGCCATCCCTCACTCCTCTTGAAAGTCAATTTCACACCTTGTCATCTTTTCTATTAAGTCAATTTGAACTACTCCTCTCCATTTCTATGCAAACCCTGTTCCTTTCCCAGGGCTGGCCCATGAAGGGCACACTGCCTGCGCAGAGAGGTGACACACAGCCTCCCTATCTGCCAACAGTCCCAGCTCAGGAAAACCTCTGAACTGGACTGAGCTGGGAAGGCAGGACCCCAGCAGCTTGGCTTCCTGCAGTGTTATACTCAGTCTAAAGCTGGGAGATTTATCAGTTAGAATTCAGCCCTGTTTCACAGGAAGGAAAAAAAAGACCCCTCCAGTAACCCACACTTGAACACATCAGGCAGATACCATTACAGGAGCAAAGCTATGCACACCCAGCACAGGCTCTCAGCAGCAGCATAAACGAACAAAGGGCACGGCAGCATTACAAGCCTGAAACTACACAAGGTCCTTGTTTCTTGGGGTGATCAGCAGGTATCACCACTGCAGGGCTGTAATTCCCTCACCATCGTCATGAGTATCCCATTTACCTGAGACAGCTGGAGCCAGCTCTTTGGCAGTGCAGTTGGGCAGGTTAACAATGGCAGATGCAGCTTCGTAGACCACCATCTCGTGCTTGTTCCTCAGGCAGCTCTCGATGAAATCGAACAGGGGGCTATCGCGGCTAAGGGACGAAAAAACCCCACAAGAATGAATTAAAACAAAGGTGCTAACAGAAATGAAGAATCTGGCAGCAGAAATGGGCAGGTCCCACAGCCTGAAGAAAGTTAAAAGCAGCCATAAATCCACAGTCCCCAGTTTTGATAGTGGTCATTATACAGTATTTCCAGCACGCTTGAGCTGGAAGTCAGGCTGCCCAGGCTGTCTGAGAAGGCACCCTCTGCTTTATGAGCTAAAGGGAATCTCCCTTAGCCTCCACACACTGAGAGCTCACCATACATACCAAAGTCTTATCCACATGGAAGTCACACTGCATGTGTAACAGAAATATTTATGGAAGGCTGAGAAAATGAAGTAGAATAATAAAGAACAGCCATACAAAACAGACAAGAGAAACACAGAAACGTTCAATGGGCAAGCACATACCCAGAGAGAGCTCACAGAAGCAGAGCCATAACAACAGAAAAGCATCCTGTTTTCTCTGCTGCCTTTTAACCAACAATAAGAGGGTAGAAGCTGCGTGCTGCTCTCCAAAGACAGAAATAATTGCCCTCATGACACAGCAAGTGAGCCTGCATGAGGAGGTTGGAAGCAGGACCTGAGGAAATTGTTCCAGTGGGGCAAAGGAGCCTTCTCACCTGCCAGCCTCTTCCTCCAGCAGCTTGCTGGCTATTCGAATCATCATGCAGTAGGCAAACGGGGACTTGAGGCCGTGGCGCGTGAACTTGCTGAGCATCTTGTTGACTGCCAGGCGGTCATTCTTCCGCACGTGGTAGAGCAAGCCCAGAGCATGATACTGCACAGGGAAAGAGACTGTCACAAACCCACAGTGTGCTCCTCCTGCTTTTATCCCCTCTATTGCCCAGAAATGCCTGGCTGAGCTCTAGTAGTTTGCTCCACTGCCAGCTGCTGTTTGCTATTCCCTGTGCTGGCAGCGCGGTTCCTACCTGCACCATGATGTTGTCGCTGGAAGCTGCCTCCTGAGCCTCGTTCACCCAGCGTTTTACCACATCATAACTGGTCTTCAGCAGGTGCTGGGGGGAGACAAGGCCACAGACAACCCATGAGGGAAGGATGGAGGAAGCTTTGGGAATTACAGCTCAAATTAAGCAGCAGCAAGCCTTCCCCGTGAGGGCACTGGCGGCAGCAACTTATAGAGGAGCAGAAGATTAGTGTGTAGAGACCTGCAGACACCCAGCTGTGACAGCTGTGGCCTCAAGAGGTTGATGATCTCCCACAAAGCCCGCACCAGTCCCTCAGTTAAAAAATTGGGGAACAGTGACAATGAAACCCTGGAACTCCCAAGATGTTCCATCCCACCACAGATGACTGCTTCCCAGCTTGGCTGTCCCTCAGGCCCAGCAAGTACATACCAAGGAGGACACCAGAGCAGAGCTGGATACACTTGGCACTTTGTCAACAATGGCCTGTTTCATGTAACGCTCGATGGCCTGCAACATGGTGCTCTGCAGGGAAAGGGAAACAACAGCTGATATGGAAAAGCCATCAGGACTGTCAAAGAGGAGATGCAAAGGCAGAGTGAAATGTGGGGTAGCAGGGAAAGATGAAGGGCCTGGGGTTGCCCCAAGGGAAAAGCAGCACTTACATCAGTGATCTGACAGAGCGCTCTCACAGCAGGGCCTCGGTAATTGTCATCCTTCCCAGTCATGTCTTTGGTTAAGCTGGTTGAAAACAGTAAGCTCTCAATACTGCACTCCTCCTGAGCCAGCAGCTCTCAGGTGCTCGCACAGCACACGGGCAGCCAGCATCACAGATGAATGCCAAGCAGGCAACTGCAGGTCTCGGGCAAGTCCCACCAGGGTGGGAAAGCAGGAGGAAAAGATCAGCACTCGGGTGGCAAGGCCATCAGCAGGCTGTACGAGCTCCTGATGAGGCTGGAGTGCACACACATGGCCCTGAGGCATTTGCCTTCCTCAATGAACACTAATTCACACTTTTTCCCCAGGATCCCGGTCAGCGTGAGAGTCTATGTGGGGACAGGAGTTCATCACATCACAGCACCTGGAACTGACTTCTGCCTGCTGCATGGCTTCTACCCTCAGTAAATCCTGTACCCTCATGTTCCTGTCTCCTGAGACAGCACTGGCCTTTTCTTGGGATGATCAGCCATTGGGAATTTACAGAGGGAATTTTGTTTGCCGGTGAAGTCACATCCTGTACTGCTAACAGGAGCAGTAAATCCCTGCCTACCTGTTGAAAGCCTTGGGATTTATGCCAGAAATCTTCAAAAAACTTCAAGGCATTCATTTAAAAGTAAGAAAAGTGAAGTGACTGACCTGCTGGTAACAATGATTACATCTTCTGCAATAGAAGACATCTCCTTGATAGTCAGGTAACACATCCTGCGAAGAGTTGGCTGACAAGAAAAGAAGGAAGACAGACATTAGCTGAGAGGATCCTGGATAGGAAGGGATCTCAGTTTTCCCTGCTTCCATGACTTTATCGTGAAGATTAAGAATATGAAACTTTCAGAGAGCCCCAGTGCCTGAATGTAAGAGATGTACAAAATCCATATTAATTAACAAAACACACCTTCCTCTTCTAAATGCCTCAATCTTAGGGTGAAGCCACAGGAATCCCAGATCTAGCTGGGTCTACAGCTTCATCTTTTCACTTGTCATTCATGTGAACATGGAGAAAAGCCTTAAAATAATTAGATGAAGGCACTCTCTTGCCTCAAAAGCAAGCAATTTATATTCCTGGGTCTGGGGATTTCTACACCAGTCTTGTGATTTTAATGTCTGTGGTTTGGGGGACAAATAGTGATGGTGCTACTGTTGTGGGGGGGTTCCCGGCCTCCTCCAGGACACTGTTGTTGGCTCTTATCAGGAAGCAGCATTTTTTAATGCTGGGCACAAAGCATAGTGTATTCTACCTGATTATATGCTTGACCTGTGCCCAGCACAATCTCAGGAGTTAATCAGCAATTCAGAAGAAGGAATCTTCATCTCAAGAACAGAGAATGTTTCTGCTAAGCTGCCACAAGGTCTGGGAAGAGCTAGGAAGTTTCTAAACTTTCATCCTACTCTTCCCACTCAGATCCAGCAGCTCCAGGCAGGATGGAAAAGCCAACCATACAAAAACCACACATCTCGAGGCTGAAAAAGACACTGTTGACAACTTGTCCCACCAGATAAATACAGAAAACAACAAGCAGACTTACATCATTGGATTGAAACAGCTTGGTCATAGCAAAAAAGGATTCGGTAGCTTCCATGACACCAAGGTACTCCCCCTAGAAGGTGTTTGGAAAGAAGAAAGGAAATCTCAGTAATCACAACCAGCTCTGGGCCTGCTGCAGATGTCTCTGTATAGGTGTAAATTTTCTCTTCCTTACCTGGTTTATGAGATACAGGATCTTGGTGAGGATATGAGCACATTTTCGTGGGTTTATGGGAGTCTCATTAAACACTCGTGCCTGGAAACAAAGCACAGACAAGGACACTGACACCAACACCCCCTCACAAACACCGTCCTGTCTGGTCTTGGCCACTGACACACACAATACATTGTGAGCGAGGTATGTTAAGACTTTTAATGACTTTGGATCAGAATTCTCCTCAATTCTTGTTGAGCATGGAATCCTTTAAAACATCTGGTTCTACGGTCTCATCCTGGGATCACAAATCCAAGTGCAATTAAGGTTTAACGGCCAAATCCTTATCACACTTTCACCCACACAAGTCTGGATCTGTGCTAGCTAAAATACTACTCTTCTGACAGACACACACGAGCTCTGCAAGGCTAACAGGAGCCAACACCATTCACAGCATTCCACGCAAACACATTACACTGAAACAACAGGGTCTGGGGACTGAGAAATTTACCTGCTGTTGTATAGAAAGACATTTTTTCAGAGCAAATTCTTAGACTATTCAATAACCACTCAGGCCCTACTCATTAATTTGTCACTACAAGACATCTGGGGTGTTTAAAGCCGATTTCCCAACCTTCCTGTTTTAGGGCGAGCTTTTACAGATAATTTCATTCATTTTATTACTATTTATAGCTCAGTCTTTAGTTCACTACAGATACTCATTCAACCTTTTCCTTTCCTCCCTCCAACAATAAAATAAGAACTAACGGGAGTGGTGACCATTTCTTTCAGAGGTAGCAGGACTGTAACAAACCCCCTCTTCCTTGCTGAACTTCTCCAGTGACCTACTCTAGAAGAAAAGGATGCACAAAGGAAAGCATCTGAGGATTTACCTCTTGCAAGACAGCACTCTTCTCCAGATGCTGGAATGGGTTGGAACCCCCACCTGTAAAACAAAGAGAGTAAAAGTCTTTCCAGGGATAGTGCCTCAGAAAAGCAACTTTCTAACCATGCCCAGACTGAGCACTTTGAGGTAACCTTTTTTCCATGAAAACCAAGCAACTAGATCTCCCTCTTTTAAATCATATTGATTTGACATCTTCGTAGCAGTTAGGGAAGGCAGAGCAGATAGGCCATTCTTTGATTTGTCTTCCGCCCCAGAAGTCACTATCCACAACCCAAAGTAGTCCTATTGGCTGTAAATAACTGTGTTCCACTGTTATCCCCACACACAGACCTATTTCCAGCCCCTGCACTGGGAGCTTGCTGACAATTAGAACATCAGTAAGACAGGCCTGGAAACAAAAGCTCAGACAAAAAGAGGCATCTCTTGCCAGTCAGGAGTGCTTTATCCTTATAAACCAATCAGGAATCTACCAGTAAAGTATTTTTGGCTCTATCACTAATTAAAAGAACAAAACAGCACACTAGAGAGTCTGGACACAGAGTAACTTTCATTGTACCACTTAATAGAATAAATTATATTAAATAATTTAAAACTTCATCACTTCAGGATGAAATAATCAGAGGGAAAAGCACTATCATTCTGCACGGTCTCTATTACCTCATCTCCTAAGCACTTGTGAGCTGCTGGTTTTCAAAAGCTGCCAGCTATTGATAAGCAAGTTTTAATTAGTATCTGTGTTCAGCCTGGCCCTGGGACAATACACAGATGTTTTCAGCACTGTTCCAATGTTTAACAAGCCTGATCTGCCAGAAAGCACAGCTCCTGGGCCCAGCTCCGATCTGACCTGGGTTCAAAGCACCCTACGCTGGGTGCCAGGAGCCTTTGCAAGAATAAGCCTTACACTTAGAGGCAAACACATCCACACTCAGGCTTCTTCACGGTTCATAAACTGCCCTCCTCTGGCTCAGGAGAAGTTTGCAAATGCAGTAGATGGCTGAACAAAATACAGACACTTATGCGAGGTTGAGGAGAGAAGAAAACAAGGGGGAAAACCAAAAATGTCTCTAGTTATGAGTATAAGCCAAAAAAACCTGCCCAGCAGCCCAGTATTTCCCATGGCCCAGCACGTCTACAATCCCTAAATCAGCCATCAACAACAGAGTATCAATCGCCTCTTCATCTTTCCTAGGACTAAAGATCTTGAACTGCATTGTAAATTAAGTCCTTACAGCACTCTGTGTCAAAGTATTCTTCCATCATAGAAGGAGAAAGACATAGGGAAGACACAGGCCATGTGTTCAGAAAACTCCTAATATTGTGTGACTAACAACAATTTGTACTGATTTGCAGAGAAAGTCACTGACCAAGCAAGGATCTCAGAAGAATTATAAGCCCAAAACAGCACCTGAAGGTGCATTTCTGAGAGACACTGGAAACAGCCCATCAAAGACTACCTGAAGCATCCATGAATAGAAAAGAAACAGAATCCAATTAAGCAGACACGCTGATCTCAACAGAAAGACTGATAAATGGATATACATAGATATAAGTGGATATAAAAGGCCTGTAAATTCAGTGATGATGTGCTCCACATAAGACCAAGAACAATGAGCACTCAGGATATATGTTTGGACAGGTGTAGAATCCACAGTAGAAAGGTAGGTGCAGTAAATGCTAGCAATCTTCATTCCACACAGAAACAGTAGGATAAGAATTAAATGCAATAGCAAAGAAAACATGTTGGGAAGTGTGGAAGCAGTTGAGGCAGAAAGGATAAAGGAGAGCTCTGCGGGCTGTCGGTATGAACAAAGTCAACAAAAATCAGCACCATAACACAAGGAAGTGCATCTCCTGCCAGCCTTGGCCACTGGTAACACAATACCTTGAAGCATGTGGCAGGTGCAAATGAAGAATAGCCCCAAAAATGAAAGCCAAGAGCAATTCCCCTCCAACAGTTGCCTCACTGCATTCTCTGCTTATCAAGACATCGCTGGAGGCTTTGGACGAGGGAAACAAGAGTATTTCATGCACATTCAAAGAAAAAGCAAGAACAATCACCAAGATCTATGCTGAATCAATTTGCTTCAGGAAGCACTGATTTGTTATACACAACAAGCTGCATAGAAAGCTTCACAGGAAGATGAAAAATACAACACAATGCACAATCATGAAAGTAAACACTGTCGTACTCCTGCCTTGACTCCACCTGAACTACACACCACATAAAATATCAACCTCTTCCTTACTACTCAGGCCTAAAATTTTGAAAGGCCAAGCAATCGCTTTGTGTTTCTTCAGTGCTCTCAGCCTTTCAGACCCACTGAAGCTGCCAGCAATCATGTTGGAAGAGCAAACCTCGTGTGTCAGAAAAAGTGCCAAAAACTACAAATGTAATTCCACCCTGCCTTACCACCGGGTTTGAGAGTTGGGCAACTGTGAAGAGGGCTGATATCCCCAATATTTAGTCTCCAACTCCACACCTGGAGATGCAGCAGGTAATATCTGAGCCTTGGGCCAAATGCAGCCGTGAGGGGAGGGCAGCAGCAGGGACCAGCACTTCTCATTGTGCTCCTGTCCTGTCACCCCTCGCAGCCTCCATCCCTGCCCACGGCTGGGGGTCACCCCTCGCAGCCTCCATCCCTGCCCACGGGTGGGAGTCACCCCTCGCAGCCTCCATCCCTGCCCACGGGTGGGGGGCTCCCCTCGCAGCCTCCATCCCTGCCCACGGGTGGGGGTCACCCCTCGCAGCCTCCATCCCTGCCCACGGGTAGGGGGCTCCCCTCGCAGCCTCCATCCTTACTCACAGGAGGGGTTACCCCTCCCTCACAGTTCCTCTCTTACCTACAGGAAGGGGTCTCCCCTCATAGCTTCCTCCGACTACCCACAGCGGGGGTCTCCCCTCACAGTTCCCCGTTTCCCTCCAGGAAGGGTCTCCCCTCACCGCCCGGCTCCCCTCACCCGACTCCTCGTCCTTCTTGTCGAACTTCTTCAGCATGATGCTGCCGAGCGGCCCCTCCTCGCCCCGTAGCAGACCCGATCCTGATCCCGGTGCCGGTGCCACCGCCCGCCCCTTCCTGCCGCCCGCCCCTTCCTGCCAGCCTGTCACTGCCACCGCCGCCCGCCGCGCGGCGCAGGCGCGGGACCGCCCTCCCTGACGTAGGTCCCGGCCCGAGCCGCGGGGGTGTGGCGCGGAGCCGTGACTGACAGGAGAGAGGGCGGGACCCAAAGGGGAAGAGCGCGGTCTGATTGGCCGGAGGGGCTAGGAGCGGGGTCTGGGACTGGGGGCGGCACTGGGAATTGGGGGGGTGTATACTGAGTCTGGGGGATACGGTGGGGTCGGGAGACAGTGGGACTGGGGAGGGCACTGGGGCCCGGGGACACACTGGAGGAGATACGGCATGGGGGTGCCACACCGGGAGTGGGAGAGGGCACTGGGGCTGGGGCTGTGCTGGCACGGGGGGAACTGGGAATGGCGGCGGGGGGCGCACTGGGCCTGAGGGACAGTGGAGCTGGGGAGGGCACTGGGGCCAGGGGTCACACTGGAGGGGACACAGGATGGGGGGGGGGGCACACTGGGACTGGGAGGGGGCACTGGACAGTACTGTCACTGGGGGCACTGGGAATGGGGAGGGGGCATACTGGGACAGAGAGTGGGACTGAGGAGGGAGACACTGGGACAAGGGGAGATGCTGGAGGAGACACGGAATGGGGGGGTCACACTGGGTGTGGGAGGGGGCACTGTGGTCACTGGGAAGACACTGGGCAGGGGGACATCCTGGGGGTGGCAGGAGAAGCTCTGGGTGGGCAGGGAAGTGGGGCATCGGGGAGCTCAGGGACAGGGGGGGCTAGAGCAAGGTGGGGTCACAGAGGGACTGGAAGAGGTGCAATGGGGCAGGCGGTGGGAAGAGGGAGATGCTGATGGGGGCTCAATGACCCCTGGGATGAGAGGGGTAATGGGGAAGAACTCCCTGATGAGGTCGTGTGGTTGTCACCTGGAGTGTCTGCCCTGGAGCATCCCTGCTGTGACAGAGTCAGGGGCAGCTTCCTCCCGTGCCCCCACTGCCACCAGCACCCCATCCTGTAACTGCACCTGAAACCTCTGGGCTCGGCCCCGTGGCACCCACCCCCTACAGCGGAGTGTTCCTGGGGGTCCAGTGCTGCCTGGGCATCGCCTGAGCCCTGGGGCCAGCAGGGAAGGCAAAGGACCAGTTACTCACCCTGCCACCTCACCCCAACACACCCATCTGCTGGCACATCCCTTCCCCATCCCTCCCGTGGGGCCTGGGGTCACCCTGATTTCTCCTGCCCCCTTCCCAAAGCCAGTGCCCGCGAAGGGGCTGTGCTCACCCTGCAGCAGGTACTCCTCGAAGAGCATGGCCGTGTCCCCCACCAGCTCCAGCGGGACCCCCCCCGGCAGGTGTCCCCCAGCCTCTGCCTCCCTCGCACGCCCTGTACTTTGCACGGGGCGGCCGCGCTGGGCTCTGCGCCGCTCTTATCTCACAGCCTCCCCGAAGACGGCGGCTCCGCTGGCACAACGTGACGTCCCCATTGGCCCCAAGCTGCTGCGGGCTCCCCAGCCCGCCCCACTGCCAGTGCAAGACGTGACACATCTCATTTAGGGCTTAACGAGCTTTGGTCCCCAGCCCGGGATATGCCCCCGCTGCAGCTCTGGGGAGAGGGAATATAAAAGGGGGGGCAGAGAGGGGTGCAGGACTGGTATAAGCCATGACAAGTTGCAGTTGATGCCACCTTTTATTGTGCACACTTGCCACCAGCTTCCAGGCTCGGGGAGGATTTTTGTGTGCTGCAGCCACCTGGAGAGGGACAACATGTGGGAAAACCTGCCTGGCTGGATGCAGCCCCTTTGGAGACATCCCAGTGGTGGGTGGGCAAGGAGCAAAGCAGGGCACAGAAATCCCCCTGGTGCCCAGGGCTGAGACCTGGCTTTGCTCTGGGGCTGGCCTTGGTGAAGGCAAACCCGGCTCTATCTTCTCTGGCCGTGCTGAGGTGACAGCTGTAGAACCAAATCCTCTCGTGGCTGCAGCTTGTGCCATGGGTGCCAAGACTGAGGGGGAACGAGGTTCCATGGTCTCCCACAGTCACATTAGTGACACCTCATGGTCCCCTCTGTCCTCCCCATCCCCAGCCAGGGAGGTTTATTTCCTGCGCCCGAGGCGAGCCATCAGCTCAGCGTTGGCAGCCGCCTTGGCCTGCAGCTCCTTCTCTCTGGCCAGGTCGAGCAGGATTTTCAGTACATGGGTGGGGACATCAAGTGACAGGGACACCTTTCGCACCTTTTTCCCGGGAGCAGGTCTCTTGGTGGCTGGGCTCATTGGCCAGGGCAACGCTTTTCTTGCTGGCCCCTCTAGCAGTGGCGAACTGGCTTTGTCCAGATGAGACCCTTCCCCGGAGTCACGGTCTCTCCTCCTGATTTTGGGGAGATCTGACAGCATCTCGTTAGCACTGATGGTTTCCTGCCTTGTCAGTTTGCCTCCATCCCTGGCTTGGGGAGCTGACGGGAGCCACTCGTGGCTCAGTCCCTTCCAAGCTCTTGTTGGTGCCCCGAGGACCACCAGGAAGGTGAGCAGTGTCCTGCAGCGCAGGGAAGCCAGGAGCACCTGCAGGAAGCACACAGACAGCAATGAACATCACCCTCCCAGCACACTGCCATAGCCCCCCAGCCCCCCAAGCAGGATACATCCCCTCTGGGGTGCCACATACAGAGTCCCTGCTCCCATCACCAGCTGTCCGTACCTGGCGTGGCAGGGGGGAGAGGGGCTCACCTCCCTTTTGAGGAGCCTTCAGCTTTCCACCCTGATTTTAACCTTTTTCTGTGAGGTGGAGGAGAAGTTTTGGGGAGGCTGAAGAAGGTGTGGGAACCAAATCAGCTGGGTGTCCCCATTTTTTCCAACAGCCCCATGCCAGACACTGGATCTCCCCTCCATTTCACACCCTTTGCTGCCCAGCGGAAGGGACATTCCCACTCGGGAGGGTGGCAGTGGGGGGACTGTGGCCACTGCCCAGCCTAGACGTGCCCTTTGGCCAGAGAAGCATGACGTGCCCTGGTTTTTGGTGCCAGGAGGGTTGCAGGGCTTTCCTCCTCCCATGCCTTCCCCTGAGGATGCTGTGTCACCCCCACCTCCGTGGGGCTGCTGGGCTCTCTGGGACAAAAGCCACCCAGCTGGGAAAGACACGAGTCACTTAGCCTAAAATACACAGAGGGCCGGTGGCAGTGGGGTGACAAGGTCACAAATCCGGCCACATGCACTGAATTATGCTGAGCCTCAGCATCTTCCTCCACCCTGGTCACAGGGAGGGTTCCTGGGGGATGCGGGGTGCTCTGCTGTGGGGTAGGGAACAGGGTGGTTGCTGGAGCACTACAACACAAATCCTGCTGTACAGCTGCTTCTCCCCCAAATCAGTGACACGGATGGGTTTTCCCAGCTGGAAGAAGGGCAGTGAAACGTGTCCAACCTCCTGCAACCCATGTCTGGGGTGAATCCCTTTGGAAGGGACCAGAGTGGGCAGTTGGAGGCAGTTTAACTCATTGGAAAGCGAGTAATGAAAAGAATCCAACCCCTGCAGCCCATTTCCCAGCTAAAACCCCTCTGGAAAGCACCACCGAAGGGCGCCGCCTCACCATTTTCAGCAGGTCCTTGTCCCCACGATGTTCAGGCGATGGTCCTGGGGTGCGGGGACCACAAGCTGGGGGTTTGTCCTGCTCCCCACCAAGCCCTGGCTCTTATCCTGCCCCCAGCTCCACCTCCAACCCACAGAGTGGGTGATGGTGACACGCAGGGGGAGAAGGGGGGGGGGGAACACACAAGGTTATTAATACATTTTGCCTAATCGCTGATGAAATCAACCCAGCCTGTGATTTGATTGTGGGGGATTGAGCCCCCTCAGCTCCATCCACTGCGTTCGGAGGGGATTCCGGGAACCCAGGGCAGCTTGGGCATAATTATTTCACATTTGACTCATGAGATGGTTTTCCTCTGTCTAATTGAGCTTTCCTGCTCCTGTCAGCCTTGGTTAATCACTTAAGGAAGGGAGAAAATGCACATGCATCTCGCTGCTGGCCAGTGTCCATGGCACTGGCACCAGGAGGGCCAGTCTCCCAGTATTGTGCCAGACGAGGGTCCCAGACATCTCCCAGTGCTGGTTTGGAGCTGCCATCCTGATGGACTTCCTGATCCCAGCCAGCTGGGGGATGTATCTGGGGACACGTCACTGTGCCGCCAACTCCACAGTGTTTCTTGGGCCACTGGTTGGCAGCCAGCTGCACCAGTTCAACCAGTACATCACTGGTTTGTAGCTCCCCTTCACCCAGTCCAGCTGAGACACCACTCATTTGCAGCCCACCTGCACCAGGTCCAGCCAGGGGACACCACTGTTTTGCAGCTCATCTTCATGCATTTCAACTAGGACACCACTGGTTTGGAGCCCACCTTTACCCAGTCCAACTGGAATGCCACTGGTTTGCAAGCCCACCTGCACCAGTCCAGCCTGGCCCAGCTCCTCCACCAGCTGCCTGCTGTGGGGAGCAGCCTGTAGGCATTCCTGTGGGGTGAGCCACATGCAGAAGGGTTTTGCCCCAGAGTTCACCCCTTAGTGGCTGTCAAAGAACCCAGGGGCTCCCAGGCTGGGCAGGAACCCACATGAAATGAGTTGGTGGGTGCTCAGCATGGACAGCTGGTCAGGGTGCCTGGGGCTTGGGCTCGGACCGCTGGGGGGGTCTTGCCCACCCCCCTCTGTGACTGCAGGGTGACCCATCCTGTGCCAGCCTCCCCAGTGGTGATAGGGAGAGGAAACAACACGGGCTCTGTTCCTCCTTCTGGAGATCGCTAAGAACTCACCCCCCAGCTCGTCAGAGCAGCCAAAATTAGCCAGTGACGCTGATTCACTCAGCACCGCAGCCCCACGTGCCGACACATCACGGCCTGGCCAGGGGGTCGTGGCCTGGCTTGTGTCAGTTGGGCATGGGGATGGGGCACCGGGGTCCCCAGGGGGTGAGGATCCCCAGCTGGCACTGCATCCACCCCAGCTGGCGTGGGCTGGGAGCACATCTGGCTCAAGGGCTGTCCCCAGACCCCATGGGCATCTCCAGCGGTGCAGCAAGAAGCGTTGGCATCTCCCCGTGAGCGCAGCTTTAATATCACACACGTCCTCCCCACCCCGCATTGGTACACATATACATTCGCTGTATACAGATATATACAGAGAGCAGTGGTAGGTATGGGCACCACAAAGCCCCCCCCAGCAGCCCACAGCCCCTCACGCAGTGTGCATGCCCCCCCACTCAGCCCTGGGGTTGGGGGGGAGGCAGGGACTGCGGGCCCCTGGGAGACGACATTGCTTTCGTAAAGCCTTTTGAGAGCGAGCGTAGACGAGCAGGAACCTTCTCTAACGTAGCACCATCCTCAGGGTTTCCCCGACGGACTGGGATTAGACCGACGTGCTGCTGGCAGGCGTGAGAGCTGGAGGGTAGCGCATGGAGAAAGCCTCCGGGTGGCCCCCTGCCCCCCAGCTCTTTGCCAAACCATCACCACCACAAAAGGGGAACCAGGTCCCGTTTGAGGTTAAGGTGAAATTTATTCAGATGGAGCTGATTGCAGGTCAGGGAGTGAGGGATGCCAGGGGGTGAGAGATGCCCTACAGGGAGGCACCACCTGGCCCAGGGATGCAGGCAATGACCCCTGGCAGAGAGCAGGGGGAGATTTTGAGGACCCATTTGGGAAGGAGAGGAGAATGTTAGATGAGGGGAGCCCAACCATGCCACGTCCCAGCTCCACTCCCAGGCAGCTGGAGAGGGGGGCATGGGACCAAGTACTGTCCTGCTGGCAGCAAATAAGTTAAAAATCAAACTGGGAGCAGCCCAGGAAACCTGCAGGTGGGAAAGAGGGTTAAGAGCTTTAGGGGAAAGGGTGTGTGTGTGAGGTGGGGGTGTTCCCATTTGATACAAATTTCACCTTAACGGATAATAAAACTGATATGAAAGGAAAAACCCCGTGAGCAGCAATAAGACACGTTAGAAATAGCACCAAGTTCCTGCTGGGGGGCTGGTGGGCACGCTGCCCCTGCCGCTGAAGGCAGCCCAGCCCTGGCCGGGGTGGCAGCCGAGCCCACCCCCCACTGCTGGGCAGCTCTGCCTGCTGAGACACTGCCCACAGCTACGCCTTGGGCTGCCCTCCCACCTTGCTGCCAGCCTCGCCGTGGGCATCTGCGGAGAGAAGTGAGGCGATGTCAGAGACAAAGTTGTCCCCCCGGCTCTGCGTTGGCCAAGCCCAACAGCACTGGGTAGGGATGGTGCCAGCCCTGCCAGCGCCTGTGGTGGCCGTGAGGTGCCATGCCTACCTGTCCCTGGGTGCTGCCCGCAGTGCAGCTCACACTCCTCCTTGCTGTCGAAGCGGTTGAGGTTGCCCCGGCAGCCACTGTAGACAAAGGGCCGGCACTCGGTGACTCTTTGGTTGTAGTACCACCGCAGCGTGTAGTGCTGGCAGTCCCCCTCGTCCAGAGGCAGGCTGCAGGGCTCGGCTGTGGGGGCAAATGGCGGTGGTGAGGGCAGGCAGGAGCAAAAACTCCAGAAGGAGAAGGCAGGGAATGGTTCCCAGCTGAGCGCAAGCAGGGTTGGCTGGAGAGGACACCTCCATGTCCTGCCCAAGAGCTGGGAGTGAGGGCAGGAGACTCTCTGGGCAGGCCTTCTACAAGGGGCAGCTCCCAGCAAAGAGCTGGGAGGGAAGTGGCACAGGGACATTACAGCTACAGTATCCCTTGGAAGGGTACAGGAGGGATCCTCTGCATGCTGCTGCTGCCACCAGGGCTTTGCTGCTCTCCTGGGGACTTTGGGATCCCTCTTGTGGTGACCAGGAGCACAGGATACCTGACAGGGCAGCAGGTCTCACCAGCCCAGCAAACCACCCATCACTGCCAGTTACGGCTTTGGTGGGGGGGACAGAGCGTGAGGGTCTGCATGGCATGGGCAGCAACAGTGCTGGGATGGGGAACACACATCCCACCTCAGTGCCAGCAAGAGGGCTGTAAGTCCCAAATCATCCCAGCCAGAGGGTGCGGGGGCCCATTGTTGGATGGGATAGAATCGTAGAATTGTTTGAGTTGGAAGGGACCTTAGAGATCATCGAGTTCCAAGCCCCCTGGGCAGGGACACCTCCCACTAGAGCAGGTTGCTCAAAGCCCCATCCAGCCTGGCCTTGAACACCCCCAGGGATGGGGCGTCCACGACTTCCCTGGGCAACCTGTTCCAGTGCCTCACCACCTGCACTGTAAAGAATTTCTTTCTGGTCTCTAGTCTAAATCTCCCCTCTTCCAATTTAAAACCATTGCCCCTTGTCCTGTCACTACACTTCCTCATAAACAGTCCCTCTCCAGCTCTTCTGTCGGCTCCCTTCAGATATTGAAAGGCTGTTATAAGGTCTACCCAGATCCTTCTCTTCTCCAGGCTGAACAACCCCAGCTCTCTCAGCCTGTCCTCATAGGAGAGGTGCTTCATCCCTCTGATCATCCTCATGGCCCTCCGTTGGACCCATTCCAAGAGGTCCATGTCCTTCCTATATTGAGGACTCCAAAGGATGTGAAGGCATCACCCCAGAAAAGCCTGGGCAGTCCCACAGTGTCCCGTGGTGGGTCCATCCTTGGTATCAGATGGGTACAGGGAAGCTCACCACCCATCATGGGCTGCTCCGAGCTGTCCATCTCTGGGACCTCATCATAATCCTCGTCATCTCCGTAGGTGTTCTCGTACTCGAGGTCATCGGTGCCGAGCATGACTTGCCTGTCCTGCCCTGGGAGACAGCATTGAGCATGAGCAGCCCTCGCCTCCCCCTCCATCCTGCTCCCCTCAGCCCTGGCTCTGAACACACCTGCACGCACACAGCACACACCTCTGCACACCCGCAATGCACGCACACACACACACTTCTTGACACCCTCTCCCCTCCCCACTCTTTAATTAAAGCCTCCTGGGACTGGCAGCACAACCACTGATGGGTTATCCCCCAGTGCCTGCGAGTGAAGCGCCGGGATGTAACCAGCCACACACATGGAGCCGGGGAAAAGGGGGATGAGGACTAAAGACACTCACCCTCCTCTTCCTCCATGTGTGACAACTTGAGCACAGGGACTTCGTCAGCACTGCCAGCAGGGAATGGTCGGGTGGGGAAGTGCCCTGTGAGAAGGAAGGACATGGTGCAGGCATCAGGGAGGAGGTGATGGGGCCTGGGGTGCTTTCCCCCCACCTCCCAGGGGAAGCCATCCCTTGCAGGTGTGGAGCAGCCCAGTGCTGTCCTGGCACTGCTGCAGTGGGCTGGGTACACGGCCAAGGATGGGGGACCTGCAGACAGCCCCTCCTTCTGCACCACAGACCAAGACTGTCAGGAGCTGCTGACCAGTGAGACAGTGCCCACTGGGAGCCCAGCAGGATGGGGATGAAGATGGGTATAGGGGGGCACACATGTGCCCTCGGGACCAGATCTTGTATATCCTCTGAGCTCTCCATCACCTCTTTGGCCATGCTCCCTCTCCTGGCGGACAATTCTTCCTCCTCCCTGGGCAGAGTGGAAGCTGCTCCTGACCTGAGTTCCCCAGCCTCCTTGGAGAGAAAGCACCCACCTCATTCCAGTCCACCCTTTGCCTCCATCCCTCCATTCCACTCCTCCAGCCCACCCTCTCCTCCACCAGTCTTGGCCCCTGCAAGCCTGCCTGCCCCAGCTCCAACACTCAAGCCTGGATGGGGCACAGTCCCCATGGTCTCTTCTCCATCAGGCAGACCCTGGCAGCACCCGGACCCCACTGGCACCATCCTGAGCCAGCTGCCCCTGGGGTATCCCTGCTGCACCATCACCTCTGCCATGCACCATCCCTCCTCCCTGCACCTGCAAAGGGTCCCAGCCATCTCTATCACTCCCAAAAACAGCGGCACACCTGGGTGCCAGGACCCCTTTGGTGCCACCCCACGTGTGGGGCAGGGGGGTAGGAAGAGAGAGTCACAACCTGAGTGCTCACGTGAATCCAGGCGCCGAGGGAAGCTGCCGCCGCAGGCTGCAGGAGAGAGGAGGCAGGGGGTCAGGGGCAGTGGGGGCCAGACCCCCGGGTCCAGGGCAGCGGTGGGGGATGCTCACCACAGTGCTGGCTCATCTCCTGCCTGACGAAGGCGCGGATTTCCTCCTCCTGCCGGGCACGTGGAGGGGTGCAGGACCCACATCAAAACAGGGGATGGTGCAGTTAGAGAGGAAGAAAAACCCCTTTCCCCAGGCCCCAGCAGAGCCCAGAGCAGGGGGAAGCCCCTCTATCAGTAGCAGTGGGACAGATCTGGCATCTCTTCACACCCCACTGACCCAAGTGCCATGAGCCTGTGCCATCTAACCCCCTAGCTCCTTACCGTCATGGCCGGCTCCCCTTTCTCCCCACGGAGCCCCTGGGTGCCAGGACTGCCCTAGGGACAAGCAGAAGGGACGTGGGATGCTGGCCCTGTCTGGGGCTTGCCCAAGCAGGGCCAGGCACCGGGTCACCCACCTGCTCTCCTCTCTCGCCGGGGATGCCAGGCACGCCACGAGCCCCTGGCACCGACTGCCCAGGAGGGCCTCTCTCCCCCTGCAAAGGACACATCCTTGGGATCTGGCTGGTGGCTCTGGAGCCTCTCTGCTCTCCTCAGAGCCATGGATGTGCTGCTTTTCCTGTCCCCACACCCTGGGGATGCCTGTGCAGGTGGGGATGGGGACAGGGACGGGCAGCCATAGGATAAGCAGGTTCCCAACTCCCCAGAGTCCCATCCATTGGGCAGGGGGAGACAAGGGAGGACTCTAAAGCAGCAAACTGGCAGGGCAGGGAGAGAGCTGGGACATGGCTCCTGATGCCACCAACTCCTCACTCGCTCTGGGGGCAGGACCCTCCCTTCTTCATGGCACCCAAATGGGATCCATCCAACCATGGTGGGCACTCACCTTCTGGCCCTGTATGCCTTCAGGACCTCGTGGGCCAACACTCCCCGGGGGTCCGGGGGGACCAGGAGCGCCGTCACTACCCCGGGGACCAGGGACACCAATAATGCCTGGGGCACCCTGTGGGAGAGCAGAGGATAAGGCTGGGGGTGTGGGAGACCCCAGCCCCAGAGCAGGCACTGTGGGCATCTTCCAATCCCACAACTGAACACTCTCAAAGCATTGTCACTGGTGCCTTTTTGTAAAGAGTGGGGATTTGTTGTCACTTATAGTTTAGTAATATAATTTAGAGCAGCACTGGACGGCTCTTCTGGGAACATCAGGCTCTGATGTGCTTCTGCCCAAGGCCGGATGCTGGCACAGGCAGCGTGGTGCAACACATTCCGTCCCTTTCCAGCCCACTCACCCGGTCTCCTTTCTCCCCTTGGTCTCCTTTGGCTCCCTGCTGCCCGTCGAATCCCCGGTCACCCTGTGAAGAGGAAGGAGCAGGCAGCGGGGGACAGGCAGCGGGGGACAGGCAGACAGGGACAGGCAGCAGGGGACAGGCAGCCAGCCGAGTGGCTGAAGTGCCAGCACAGCTTTTCCCAGCACTGCCCTGACCTACCTTGGGTCCCATGAGCCCCTCCTTCCCAGGGATGCCCGGTGGTCCTGACAGACCCAGCTCTCCCTGGGGGACAAAGCACATGTCTGTCAGCCACCAGTCAGGCATTCCCATCCCACCCCGGTGCCAGTGTGGTGCTTACCGGTTCTCCTTTCCTCCCCGGCAGCCCTGAGCGCCCTGGGATCCCTGGGTCTCCCTACAGCAGGCAGGAGAGGGGCAGGGTGGTCAGTCCTGCACCCCTCAATGCTCATCCCAGAGCTGGGGGCAGAGGAGGGGACCCCATGCCCCTGCCGTGGAGCCAAGCTCCAACCTCAACCATTTCCCTGCCCGTCCCGGCTGGCAGAGGGGATCCAAAGAACTGCAACCCCCAGGCACCATCTGGGCTCCTGTGGCACCCCACATGCTCCCACTCACCTTCTCACCCTTGTCTCCATCGACGCCACAGGCGCCTTTCATGCCTCGATCACCCTGCGAGGATGAGGAGAGGAGTCAGAGCCACACCAAGCCAGTGTGGGTCCTGGCCAGGAGAGCACCAGACAGAGGGGCCAACCCACCTTGGGGCCACGCATGCCCAGGGGTCCTGTGTCCCCCTTCTCTCCCCGGGCTCCGGGGATCCCATCACAGCCAGGCTGACCCTGCAGGAGACCACACAGCGTGACGGGGGTCCACTCCTGCCCCTCGGAGGGGTGGCAGTGGCACCGAGACACAGCTCCTCACCGGCTCTCCGGGCTCTCCTGATGCTCCAACCTCTCCCTGGAGAAGGCAAAGGCATCAATCAGGGCCAGTGAGAGGGACAGCGAGAGGAGCAGTGCCCCCAGCAGCCCTCCAGCAGTGGGGGGTGGCCGGGGTCTTACCTTCTGCCCACCAGGGCCACGTGCCCCAGGGAAGCCCATGGAGCCCTTCTCACCTTGCTCGCCCCTTGCCCCCTGTAAGCAGAAACATAGATCAACACAGAGCAGGAGGGAGAGCTCTGGCCATGGCATGGTCACAGCATGGCCATAGCAGCCTCTAAGGCCAGCTTCAGCAGCTCCCTTTAGCAAGGTGCCAAGCACCATGTCAGGCTGCCCATGGGGCACAGGGATGCCATCATGCCCATCATCCCATCAACAGCCCTCCATGGTCCCCAACCCAGCAGCCCCCAGACCCCCACAAGTTCTCCCAGGCCCATACCTTCTCTCCGGGCATGCCTTGCTCCCCCTTGTCCCCCTTGTCACCTTCCATGCCCTTCAGACCACGTTCTCCCTGCAAAGGGGGAAACACAGGGAGGGATGAGGGGACAGGGAAACGCTCAGACACACATCGGGGTGGGGAGGACCAATCCCCCCAGGGCAGGGACTGTAGGGCTCTGTAGGGTGGCTGAAGGAGAGGGGTCAACATGCTCTGTGAGGGAGGGTCCTTCATCAGTGTGAAGCCCCTCCAGCTCTTCTGGCAGGCAGAAGCTCGGAGCTGCCCTATGCCAGGAGCAGGGCAGGCAGGGTCTTGGGGAGGGGAATGGGCAGGAAATCCCCTGCCCCTCAGGACAAGAGAGACAACACAGAGGGGGACAGGGAGGATGGGGACAGTTCTTACCGGCTCCCCCTTGCTGCCCCGTGCTCCAACAGGCCCCTCCACCACCACAGTATCACCCTAAAGCCCAAAGGGGAGAGTTGGGTGTAAGTGGGAGGGTCAATACTGCAGCCCTCCCTCCCGCTGCCCCCTTCCCCTTGGGGGAACTCACCTTGTCTCCTTTGGGCCCCGGGGCCCCGACGTCTCCCTGCAAGGAAGAGAAAATGGTGAGATGATGCAAGGGTGTGTGGCTGCAAGGGGGGAGGCAGCACCTCCCTGGGAACCCCAATCCCTGGTGGTCCATCGTTCAATCCCCCCTTCTCTCCAGCCTCCAGGGTCCCTTACCTTGTCCCCGCGCTCCCCCCGGTTCCCAGGCAATCCCTGTGGGAGAGAGAAAGTTGGTCAGGAAGGATCCCAGATGGGGGTGCAGCCAGGGAGGGGAGGTATTTACCGCTGGCCCACGATCCCCTTCTGGCCCCGGACGCCCATCTTCACCCTGCAAGAAGAAGAGGATAGGAAAAGGGGGTCTGGGATGGGGGAACCCCCATTGACATCCCACCCTGGGGACAGGTGTGCTGCTGGTTTGCTATCCCCTAGAAGTTACACCATGGGATTTCCTGTCCCCAGGACACTGAGAGGGATGCAGGGGAAACTGGTGGCACCTACCCGTGGTCCTGGGTCTCCACGCTCACCTCTGGCTCCTGGCAGCCCGACCCCTGGAGCACCCTGCCAGGGGAAGGCAAGAGCTCATCCCTGTCCTTGCTGCCCATTGCTCCTCCCAGCAAAGCCATGTCTCCCCACACACACCAGGGGACACCACAGACCTCACACTGCCCTGGGTGCGTAGCACAGAGCAAGTTCCTGGATGCCACCATCCAGAGTGGTTTCAACATCACCCAGGGATGCAGCAGGGACACTCCATGAAACAAACAGCCCCACACCCCTCATGCTATAGGTCTGTCCCCTGTCCTACCTTGTCACCCTTCGGGCCAGATGCTCCTTGTATGCCCTAAAAGAAAGGAGAGGGGTGAGTGAGCCACAGGAAGAAGGTGACAATGGGCACCTCACAAAGCGTCCCTGGGGCTCCCACAGCGGCTCCCAGAACCTCCAGCAACACCCAACCCCAGGGATGGGAAGGAGCAGGGTGGGTCCCCATCACCTGCCCAAGCTGGTGGGGCAGCCAGGGCAGAGCTTGCCCCCCTGAGGGACACTGTGGCACCATAGCCCCCTACTCACAGCTGGCCCTGGGGGCCCCGCAGGTCCTGGTGGTCCAGGTGTGCCATCTCTCCCAGGAAAGCCGATCAAGCCCTGGCAGAGAAATACTGGTGAGCAGGCAGGGACCATGTCCAGGAGATGGCAGGGCTTGCAGGGATCCCCACGGTGCTGCCCAAGGGTCTGGGGTCACCCAGACCTGTGAAAGTGGGCGCTGGCCATAGTTTTACCCTCTCTCCTGGAACACCAGGGGGCCCAGGCTGCCCACTGTCCCCTCTCAAGCCAGGCTGTCCTGGTGTCCCAGCAATGCCTGCTAAGCCTGGGGGTCCTGGTGGTCCTGGCAAGCCGATGTCACCCTGGAACAGGGAGGAAAAAGATGAGGCCCCTTGGAAGAATGCTCCTCCCTCGGCCAGCCAAGCCAGGGTAGTACCCAGGCGCTGGGGACATGGTGAGAGCCAGGGTGACATGGGAACAGGGGTTACCTTCAAGCCTGGAGGCCCATCCTGTCCTGGTGGTCCCCGCACACCAACACCTGGTGATCCCTGTATAGTGGCAGAGAGCACACGGTGTGTCCCCCAGCTGGCAGGCATGGGAGTGCTGGGGGAACTCTGCCACATGCAGTGCCCCCCCCGAGCTGGAGAGTCCCCCTGGGACCAGGGGACACTTACCTTCTCCCCTTTGGCTCCTGACGATCCCTTGGCTCCCTATGAAGATATCAAGTCAGAGCAAAGGGCTGGATGGTGGGTGGCAGGGGCACCACTCCCACCAGCATCCACTGCCCGCAGCATCCACCCCCCAGTTCCCATGTGCCTCCTACTCACATCTTCCCCAGGATCTCCTGGCTCCCCAAATCGTCCCATCTCCCCCTGGCAGGGGGAAACAAGCAAAAAGCGATGGCATGTCATGATGCGTGGTGGGGAGCAGCTGTGGCCAGATGCGCCCCCCCGCCATGAGCAGGCAGCCAGTGAGCCCAGGGCTGCCATGGCTCCCTCCCCACCAGCCCCCCCAGCTCTGCTCACCTTCTCGCCCTTGGGGCCTGGCAAGCCTCGGTCACCCTTGGAGCCCTGCTAGGGAGGAGAGTGGCGTTAGGGGAGAGGGATGGCCACAGGGTGGGCTGGCTTTTCCCCTAGAAGTCAGGGGGTGGTGGTAGGGGGGATAAGGTTAATGGAGATGATGAGGTTAATATGGGGACAGGGTTGGGAGGGGCCAACTCACGGGTTCTCCCAACAGCACGCCCTCCAGCAGCGCCGGCTCACCCTGCAGAGACACATGGATGCTCAGATGTGCCCACAGCAGGTGCCAGCTTCCCGCAGATCCCAGCCCACCCCAGCCCTGGTGGCTTTGGCAGCAACCGGGGCGGGGCGGAGGGGGTGTTTCCCTCTGCCTCCCACCCTGTCTCCTTACCTTCTCGCCTTTGGCACCGGGAGGGCCAGCAATGGCCTGGGGCACAGGGGAGAGGGGATGAGTGAGCAGGGCTGTATAGTGATGCTACCCCTCATCCCACCCCAGAAACACTGGGGAAGCTGCTGGCTGCTGTGGAGCAGCTCAGCACTCACCTGCCCTGGTGCTCCGGCATCCCCTGGCTCTCCCTTGGGACCGGCAGGGCCCGAAGGTCCTGGCACACCCTGGCACAAGCAGCACAGTCCTCAGCCTCAGATGCAGAAACCCCAGGCTGAGCCCCATGGGGCTGCAGCTGGGATGGGACAGGGTGAGAAGCAACATACCATCTTCCCAGGCATCCCTGCCTCGCCGTCCTTCCCTGGAATCCCATCCCTGCCTGGCACACCCGGCTTCCCGCTCTCCCCCTGTGGGCAGTAAGAACAGGGCTGGGGATGGGGGTCTACAGCCCCCCAAGCAGCCCCGAGTGCCCACACTGATGGCAGCTGGGTAGAAGGGACAGTACACTCACCACTTGTCCTGGCAGCCCGGGGACACCCGGTGGGCCCTGCAAGGGAGACATCAGCAGAACTCAAGTGGCAGCCCAGGCACCAGGAATGGCCAAGGGGCGGGTAAGGAAGGGGCTGCAAACACCTACCCCTGGGCCAGGGGGACCGGGAGGGCCAGGCAGCCCTATGTTGCCCTGGGGACCGGGCAAGCCCTGCAATGGAAACAGCCACATCAGAGGGGATGGTACAGCTGTGACCTTGGCTGCCCCCACAGGAATGTGCATGGTAGGGGGGCTGGCCAGCTTTGTCAGGGGGGTGGATAGTTTTGGGGGTCCAGGTGGGTGCTGGTGGGGAGGGCAGGAGTGCTCACCCGGATGCCAGAGCCAGGTTCCCCCGGATCACCCTGTGAAGAACATGCCCGTGTCAGTCCCACCACCCTGACTCACCAGCCACCACAGTCATGGCCACATCCCCATGTCTGCCATGGGGCTGGCTGGATCCAGGAGGGAAGCCAGCCTGAAATGTCCCTCCCTCCAGCCCAAAATGTCCTGAAATGTGGCCCTTCCAAATCTGGCAAGGTACCACTTTCATCTACCAGGTTGGACGTAGTGATGCCAATGTCATACCTTGGCCCCAGCTGGGCCCTGGGTCCCTGGTGGGCCAGCGCTGCCCTGCAGGGGACAAGGGGACACTACGTTGAGGTGGTGCTTGCTGGTGGCACAGGACAGGGAGGGAGCAGCAGGGCAGCACAGTCCCAGTACTAGCCCCCCTCCCTGCCTTCGCTGATGTCCCCGTTGCAGGACAATCCCAGCGCAGGGTGGCTCCTTACCGGAGGTCCTGGAGGTCCTGGGTCTCCCTGGTTGCCCTGAAGGGAGGAAGAGTTGGGGTCACTGCAGGGATGGGTTTTCCCCAGTGGGTGCATTGGGTGTCCCCTGGGAGAGGAGACCCAGGCAGTGCCAGTGGCTCTGGTAAGCACCCATGCCAAGTGAGGACAAGCCTGGCCAGCTCCTGGCAAGATGCCTGGGGCCAAGCACCCACCCAGCCAGTGGCAGGGGACAGAGTGACATGGGGAGGACACAGACACCTACCGGGCGTCCCAGCACACCGGGGAAGCCTGGCAAGCCCTGCAAAGAACTACGTCAGAGCCAGCAGGCGAGCAGGAGCCTGCCACCCCCAAGCAGCCCTGCCTGCCCCCCAGGGATGCCCCCTGTTCCTGGTGTGTGGTATCCAGCCCAAGGTATTTAAAGAAGGGAGAGGGGAGTAGGAAGGAGGTTTCCTAAAGCCCTGGAGACCCTGCACAGAGGGGAAGAAGGTGAATGAGATGTCAATGCTCCTGCTGCTGGTGGTGGTGGCTGGTATGGGACCACAGGACCTTGCCCCCACCCCAGCCTGCATCCCCCCATCATGCCCCCACTCACCGGCTTCCCCTCGGGGCCGGCCAGCCCTCTCTCACCCGGGAGGCCCTGGAGCAAGAGATGGGGCTGGGGGTCAGGGCCAGGTGGGAACAGGGTCAGCCCCAAGTTGGGGGGACAGTGTGGTACTCACCTGGACGCCATCCCTGCCCTTCTCACCAGGATCCCCTCGCTCACCTCGGAGGCCACCTTCACCCTGCAGTGAGGACAGGCATAGGGTCATAGGACAGACCGAGACCTTTCTGTCACCCCCAGGGGTCTGCTGACACCCAAAGAGGGGACCCCCCAGCAGTGCCCCTGCCTAGGGCTCCATGGGGTGCCCCATCACTAGCAGGAGACTTACGACCGCAGACCTTATCTCCTTTGGGTCCCCGCTCGCCCTCGGCTCCTGGCTCCCCCTGTGTTGGGAAGAAGACAGATGTCATCAGCTCCTCCTGCACCCCCGGGGACACCCACCCTGCCACCACCCTCAGTCCTAGTCCAGCTCTTCACATTGTCCCCTGCTCGGTTGCCTTGGCTACTCCACTCCTTTTCCCCAGCCACGCACCTTTGCTCCCTTGGGTCCAGCAGGGCCACGCTCGCCTGGGAAGCCCATCAGGCTGCCCTCCACCACATCTGCCTGCAGGCAGGGCACAGTCAGGGCACAGCCCCCAGGAGACCACAGGAAGGTCCCCCAGGGGCACAGCCATCCTCAAGTCCCTAAGCCAGGGGTCTGGATATGGCCACCCATCCCCAGAGCTGCAGTCCCAAGCAGCAACCATCACCTACCTTGGGCCCTGGGGGGCCTTGGGGGCCAGGCAAACCATCCCTGCCCTGGCCAGGGGGAGAAAAATAGGTTGAGCATCCAAAAGACAGCAAGGTACAGGGGAGCAGAGCCATCCTGGTACGGCCACTCCTGGCCCCCACAGGGCATCCTCTCCCCCCAAGAGATACACAGCACAGGGTGGGCAGAGGGGACCATGTCCCCATCCCGGCTCACCTGTTCACCCCGGTCACCCTTCTCGCCCCGCTCGCCCTGGGAAAACAATGTAGTGGCCATCACAGGGCTGTCCCCAAGCCCCTGGACCAGGTCCCCCAGCCCTTACCCTGTGCCTCTGCATACACTCACCTTCTCGCCGGGCCGCCCAGCTTCCCCCAGCTCCCCAGCCCGTCCTGGCACACCAGGGATTCCTGGCTTGCCAGGCTCCCCTGGCTGCCCAGACGGCCCCTCGGGACCCCGCTCCCCCACAGCACGGCCTGTGGGGCCCTGGGGACCAGGGGCACCTGGGTCCCCTTTGTCACCTTTGGGTCCTCGTTCACCAGGGAAGCCTAAGGAGCCCTGCAAAACATAACGCCGTGCTGCCAGAGCCAGCCCTGCGCTGGGGACTGTCAGCCCTCCCAGAGCATCCCTGGGCTGAGCTGGCTGCATGGCCCCCCCCAGCCAGCCTGGATTGGGGGGCATCAGGGCAGTGTGTCTGGGCATGGCTTCAAGCCCGGCTCCTCTCACCTCTCGGCCTGGAGGTCCCCTCTCTCCTGGCTCCCCTCGGCTGCCCTTCTGGCCCCGCAGCCGCTCGGACACTGGCAGAAACGAGTCTGAGCTCCCGTCGTAGGCACCCGTGAGCTCCTTCAGGGATGAAACCTGGGAGGGAGGAAGGAGGCACCAGTCAGGAGGTCGGTGCAACCCAACCACAGTAGCACCCGATGGCCCCACCAACCCATCCCATGTTGCTCACATCTCCCACCACTTCCCATTCCTGCTGCTGCGCAGCAGGAACAGCCCCCAGCCCAATGGCCAAGGACTACATACCTTGATGCCAAGAGCTTCCAGGCTACGTTCAATGTTCTGCAATAAAAAGACATTAAAAACAAAGCAGGTTGTTGGCTTCCTTCCACCATGGGGGCTGAGGAGGATCCTCTGTCCCCTGGTACTGATGTCCCAGCCCAGCAGATCAGGGGGGACTCACCACTGCAGTCCCAGGGTCTCCACGTGCTCCAGGGTTGCCGGGTTGCCCCTAGGTTTGCAGAGAAAGAAGGAATGGAAAGATGAACCGTACAGAGGTGCAGCAGGAGGGGTGAGCTGCCCTAAGTAGGTTTCAGAGTTAACATCGTTGGTGCTGCCTGGGCAGGGGCTGTGGTTGCCACCACCCTGGGGTGCTCGCAGCTTGTTGTGCTTGGTGCTAGGTACTCACTGGCTCCCCTCGCAGTCCAGGCTCTCCCGGATCCCCCTGAAACACAGCAAAAGCGTCAAGAGGGGCATAGCAAGGCTGCCCAGTGCCGACTCCAGTGCCAGGGTCCAGACCTGCCACCTCTGGCACAGGGTCCCCCAGAACTTTGCCTTGGAGGGCTTGGGGGAAAGGAGCACACCTACCTTTGGTCCAGCCACCCCACGGAGACCTGGTGAGCCCTGGAAGACACAGAGGGAACACGATGGCACCCAGTACCCATTGACATGGGGCAGTGCCCTGAGGGAGCCATAGGCTGGGGTCCTGCTGCCCCATGGCAGCCCAGACTCCAGGGCCTGGTGCTGGGTGGCACTGTGGGCTCAAGGACTACGCACCTGCCCTGGGGGGCCAACCTGCCCTGGGACACCGGGGAGGCCAGGGGGGCCGAGAGGGCCTGGCAGACCTCTGTCCCCCTGCTCGCCCTTGGCACCACTGTGGCCCTGCCAAGAGAGCAGTGTCACTCTCAGGATGTGGGTGCCCAGGTCTAGTCCCCCATGGGGACACGTACCCAGGACCATGCTGCTCTGCGGGGAGGTACTCACATCTCTGCCAGGAGGTCCCGCGTCACCTTTGTCTCCCTAACCAGGAGAGAAAGGAGTTACGGGGATGCTGTCCCATCCACATGCCCCTGGATGATGCTCCTGGACCTGAGCAAGGAGGAGCCACTGGGCATGTGGGGACCGTGACAGGATCATGGGAGGGTCTCAGAGGGACAACTGGGGATTGGGATCGTTACCTTTCTCCCATCCTCTCCTGGAGTCCCGTCTTCTCCCTAGGGACACAGGCCACCAGTCAGCACCTGACTCGACCACCCCGGCACGGGCAGCACATGGGATAGGGACAGGCACCAGGGGCACGGCTCAGAGCTTTGCCACACTCCCCCCTCGCCTTTATACTGTACTGGGATCACTGGTCCTCGGGACCCCCAGGTGACCCTCAAAGCCAAGGCCCTCTCCTCCTACTCACATTCTTGCCATTGAGACCGGGTTTGCCATCATCGCCGGGTTTGCCCTGTGGTGAAGAAGAAGCAGTGAGAGAGCCCCCCTGGTTCTGCTCCCAGCACCAGCAGCCAGGGGTCCCTAGGCTCCCTGTGACCCCAAGGTGCAGGGAAGGGGGAGCTGGGCACAGGATGAGTCCCAGCAGATGGATCCAGGGCCAGGTCTCTGCAGACCCTGCAGAGAGCAAGGTCAGGGTGTATCCCCAGGGCACAGGGTGGTTGGTACTTACAGGAATGCCAGGTGGTCCCAGGGGTCCCACAGAGCCAGGTGGTCCCTGCTCTCCACGCAACCCAGGCAGCCCCTGTGGGGAAAGAACATGGGGGGAGCACAGGGTGGCAGAGCACTTGTGTCCCTCAGCTGGATCTGGGAGAAAGGCCCAAACCAGTGGCACCCTGCTGAGGACAGGGGACAGGCACGCTGTCACAGATCAAGGAGTGTGGGACAGGACTTGATCCCTTGCAAGTGTAATGACCCCAGCAGGAGCTGAACCCAAATCTGTCCCCTCCAGAAGTACTTACATCCCGGCCAGGGTCCCCCTGCTTCCCTGGGTCCCCCTGTGGACAAGGAGGAGGTGAGAGCAGGGACATCCCCATGCTGTCACAGGACACCATGAGCATCCTCAGCCAAGAGCAGAGGGTGTCTGGGGGAGGATGCTCTTCCCACCCCATTGCCCCTCTGTCCTGCAATCCCCCCTAAGCTCACCCGCAGCCCAGTGGGACCCGGGGGCCCAGGTTTGCCTTCCAGCCCGTTGCGACCATCTAGTCCTGGTGGGCCACGGTCTCCCTGTAAGAGAGCAGGGCAGGAGGACTGGAGTCATGGGGCAGGACAGGGGTGCCATAGGGCAGCCTCCAGCCCCCAGCCCCCTCACCTTCTCTCCCGGCAGGCCTCGGTCCCCAGGGTCACCCTGTGGGATGGGAAGAGAAGTGAGCATTGTCCTCCATGAACAGGAGCCAAACAGAATGCAGACCCCCCCACACTCAGACTCCCATGGGGAAGGGGGCACTCACCCGTGCACCGGGGGGACCTCGGGGGCCCTCCACACCCTGCAAGAGAGAGACACACTCAGCAGTGGGGCATGGAGGAAACGGAGGGGGTCCTGGGTGCTCGCCCATCATCCCCTGCACACCAGGACCCCTGGCTTTCCTGCAGAACATCACCTTTCTTGTTGTCCCACCACCCCCCACACCAGACACCCGGCACTTACCCTCTCTCCAGGCAGGCCAGGGGAGCCGGTGTCACCTCGGGCCCCCTTCGCACCATCCTCACCAGGGTCCCCAGGGTCCCCCTGCCAGAGAAAGACACTGTGGTTAGAAGGTACTGCTAAATGCCTGCGCCAGAGCCTGTGCTGAGCATCTCTTTAGGCTGCATGGTTTAAGGGTGGGATGATAGCAAAGGTCTCAAAATAGAGGCACAGGCTGAAAAAAAGAGGTTGCTGGGCTCGATGCAGCTCCCAGGTAGCGAGATGTGCTCACAGAAGAATGCAACAAGCAGCACTGCTGCACCAGGAGCCAGCTGAGCCATGGCCGGGGATCACAGGGCCACCCAGCACAGAGCACAGCCCGTGGCCAAAACTGCCCTGAGCCTGAGCTGGCTTGTAAAAGCAGAACCCCCAAAGTGCAAGGTACTGCTGCGGGATCCCTGCAGGGCAGGGGAGCCATGAGCATGCTGGGTCCTTCAAGGACCTCAGCCCTACGGGGACCTCCTACCCTGCTCCCTGAACTGGGCAGTAGCATCAGCCCATGTGTCCCCCTGCTTCCCATGTGCTCCCCTATCCCACGTAGCCTTCAGCCGTGGTGTGTGTCATTTCCACCTGGCAGGAGCTGTTTTGGGCAGGGAGGGCTTGGTGGACCAGGATCCTAGTGCACAGGCAGAGCCCAGCAGGGGGACAGCACAGGGAACCCCACCACCAGCATCCCACTCATTACCTTCTCACCCTTCTCCCCGCCTCCTCCAAGCCCCACGTCGACCTGTGGGGCAGAGAGAGGCTGTCAGAGCACATGGGGCTGGGCACCAGCCTGTGGGCAGGGAGAGGGGGTGGGGGCAGAACTTACGGTTCGTCCTGGGGGTCCGGGAGGCCCCTGAAAGAAGGGCAAGGGAAGCGGGTTAAGGGGAGCTAGTATGGCCCTGGGGAGGTCGGGGCTGGCTATGGGGTGGGGGACAGGCATGTGGCCCCAGATCACTCACCTGCTCCCCACGGTCACCCTTGCTCCCTGGTGCTCCAGGGCTGCCCTGTGGGAAAAAAGGGATGGGGTGAGGGGTGGACAGGATACATAGGGTGGTGGGTCCCGTGGGCGCATGCAAGGTGGTACTCACATTCCTGCCTTCGGGACCTGGGTCCCCTGGGTCCCCCTTCTCCCCGGCGGGGCCACGGTAGCCAGGGAGACCCTGAGTGAAGGGTAGAGGGAGGGTGGGTATTAGCAAGAGCCACCCCGAGGCCATGGTGCATCTTGCCTACCCCAGAGTGCCCACCAGCCCCACGCTTACCCGGGGACCCCTCTCTCCAGGTTTGCCAGGCAGACCCGCTTCGCCCTGTGGGGAGAGAGGGAGGGAGTGCATTGGCCCATCCTCAGTGTATCCCCAGTGAGGAGGGGAACAGTGGTCCCAGGGGGTCCTCACTTACCGGGGTGCCTTCATCACCCTTCTCTCCGCGCTCTCCCTGCAGCACAGGTCAGTAGGCACCAGCCAGGGGGACAAAAGCACAAGTCACCAATGTCCTCCTTGCTCGCCACCAGCTCCTCACCTCCTTGGAGCCATGGGGCCCCAGGGACCTCAGTCCCGTTGCCCCCCTTGCCCCATGTTACCTCCTTGCCACGCAGCCCGGTCTGCCCTGGGGTGCCTGCTCGGCCCGGCTCCCCCTTCTCACCCGGCTCCCCTGGGTCGCCCTAAGTGGGGGGAGGAAAGGGGTAATGAGTCAGGGCAGCGTGGGGGCTGCTGGGGGAGAGAAGGGGCTCAACATGGCACCCTCCGTTCCCTGGAGTGGCATCGCAGCACAGCCTGCAGGGACAGCCCCTCCAAAGCCCAATGGACGGATGGATGGACGGACAGATGGACGGAGGGGTAACAATTCCTGCAGTGACATTACCTTTGGGCCGCTCCTGCCCGTGAGGCCAACGATACCCTGGTTGTTGGAGAGGGAGAGAATGTGTCACCAGGGTCTGGGGTGTCCCGGTGCCAGGGGAGGGACTGGGGTCATGATGCAGTGCCCCCAGGACAGTCCCAGCCCCAGGGCACACCCAGACTCACCCGGTCGCCCTGCTCGCCTTTGGGACCAGCTGGTCCTGGAATGCTTGGGCCAGGGGCACCCTAGACATGAAGGTACACAGTTTGGAGAAACAGCACGGGCACCATGAGCCCCGAGGGTGTTGTGCCATACCTCTTGTGCCCCCTGTCCCTGGCAGTACTCACACGGGCACCTTTCTCTCCCACATCACCCTTGGGGCCAGGAGGTCCTTCTGGCCCTGGGAAGCCTCTTTCACCCTGGAGCAGAAGAAATTACACCATCACCCCCCCACCCTAAACCACCCCACCTTCCCTCTGCCATAGCTGGGGACAGCCAGGTCTGGGGACCAGCACAGGCATCCCCTCATGTTGATGCCCAGCTGTGTCATCCCCCCCCCTCCCCCAGCCCAAGGCCATGCCTCAGGGGGTGCCAGCAAGGGACCAGGGGGCATGGCCAGAGCAGGGTTACCTTCTCTCCAACACCGGCCACACCGGGAGCCTGGGGGAGAAGAAGAGGAGACCATGCTGGGCACTGCCCATAGCTCCCTGTCCTGGGCAGGGGGCAGGCAGAGATGGACCTGCTGGGCAGCATCACTTACCGGCTTGCCAGGTGGTCCCGGATCACCCTGCAGAGAGATGGGTGTCATTGCAGGCCCCTTCCCTGGCAGCCCCCCACCAGCCCACTGGAATCCCTCTTCAGCCTCACCTTCTCCCCCCGGGGGCCGGCTGGTCCTGGAGCTCCCTGTGGCGAGACAAGAGACCTCAGGGGGCTGGTGGTGCCTGGGGACATGCACCCAGGGCATGGCAGCCCCCTGCTGCGGGATGCAGGGTCCACAGCACTGCAGCCACTGCCCTGACTCACCTCTCTGCCCGATGGCCCTGGGTGCCCCGGGGCTCCCGCCTCACCCTGCAGAAGGGGAGGAAGAGAAAGGTGTCAGGGGCATCCTCCCATCCCGTGCCAGGGCGGCTGCTCCAGGGCAGGGCAGGCATTACCCAGACATGGCCATGGCCACCCCAGCCCACCTACCTTCTTGCCCTCAGGGCCTGGCACTCCACGGTCCCCCTGCAGAATAAAGCAGAGGAAGGTTTCAGGGAGCCTTCCTCCCTCCACACCACACTGCATCCTGCCCCAGAGCCCCCGATCCCATCCATGACCACCGGGCTCTGACAGTGACCCCTGAGCCCAGCCAGCACAGGGCCACAGGGACACGAGGACCCACTGATGCTGTCGAATGGCATGGTCCCCCTCTGGCGCCATCTCACCTTCTCTCCTGTGTCTCCCAGCTCACCTGGTGCCCCACGGTCTCCCTGGCACAGGAGGAAGATGGAGTCAGGAGCAGCAGGACCCATTGGGGATGGCATGAGTCCTGCCATGGCACCCACACCCATTTCTAGCCTGCCAAAGGCAGGGCTAGAGCATCCCTTCCCCATGTGACTCACCTTCCTGCCCTGCTCCCCTGGTGGCCCCCGAGGGCCCTGCAAAGGAGGACAGAGAAGATGTCACCTCCAGTATGGCACAGCAAATGCCTAGGCTGTCCAGTGTGGGAGCCCTCCAGGGTGCCCTCAGGGCTCGGCTCACTGGCGGTGACAGCTCCTGCCCACCTTACCTTCTCTTAAGAAACTCACCCGGTCTCCTGGGTCCCCGGGGTGGCCGGGTGGCCCTGGGAAACCTTCTATGCTGTCTCCCTGGGGATGAGAAATGGCGACAGCCATGTCCATGATATGGGAATGCCCATATGGGGATGGGCATCCCAGCTGGAGAGTGGTGCAGGTTCCAGCCCCATTATGGAGCATCCCCACCACTCTCTTACCTTCTCTCCCTTCAGGCCAGGGGGCCCAGCAGGTCCCCGGGGCCCAGGGTCACCAGGCAGCCCCTGTAATAGAACACATCTCAGCTCCTGGAGATGCAGCTCAGCCCTAGGGACACATGGCTGCCACAGCCATCCCCGCTGGCCTAGGGGCTCAACTCACCGGGGGGCCAGGCTCCCCTTGAAGTATTGCCCCATCCACAAGTCCAGGGGGACCCTGCAGAGACAGGTGTCAGTTCCCATGTGATGGCCCTGAGGGGCTCAGTCCTTCCCAGCACCCTTGGGCACCCATGGGACTCCAGGAAGGCAGAGGAGCCAGGAAAACATGGAGCCACTCACCCTTTCTCCTCGGTCACCCTTCTCACCCTGCAGGTGCAATAAATAGCAAGTAAGGGCAGGTCTTGCCATGTCCCCCTCAAATGGCAGGGGAACGTGCTAGATAGAGCCCATCATCAGTGGTATCAGAGCATGTAAATGCTACATGCCTCTCCTCATGCCAGCAACAGCATGTATATGTGTGCATGGGTAGCACCAGTGGGGGGCACAACCCATGAATTGGACCAGAAGGAGGGCACAAGGAAGCAGCTTCAAGCTGCTGTCTGCTCCTCCATCCGTTTGTCCATACATCCCCCAGCTGTCCCCACACAGCACCAGGGGGAACATACCTTCACAAACTCTCCTGGAGGTCCTGGTGGCCCCACAGGTCCAAGTGGACCTGGGGGGCCTGGATCACCAAAGGGCCCCCGTGGGCCAGGGCTCCCAGGGGGACCAGGGATGCCCTGGAGGACAGAGATGTTTTATTAGCTGGGCCTGTGGCATGGGCTGGGGGTGGTGGCAGGAGACTTCTTGGTATCAGGAGCCCCAAACCTACCGGCGTGCCCGGTTCTCCTTTCCTGCCTGGCAGCCCCTGTCCTCCGTCTGTGATCACCCTGGGCTCTCCCTGAATGAGGAGGGGGAGGAAAAATCAGTGTCCCCATGTGCCCATCTGTGTCCCCAGTGCAGGACAGGGGCCACAGTGCCATGAACCCAGCAGGGAGACAGGGTGATCCTGAGGTCACACAGACCAAGTACCAGGAGATGCCAGGGGCTGAGATGTACCCATCAGGGTCCCCACTGTTCCCTGGGGACCCCCATGGGGCAGCCACATGCCCATCACCTACCGGCTCGCCCTTCTCCCCCTTTGGGCCAGAAAGCCCCGTTGGCCCCCGTGTCCCCTGGAAAGAAAAGAGGAGAGTGATGGGGGGAAAGGGAGGGTAGTGGCATTGAGGAGGGGTGGTGCCATACTCACGGGATCCCCTCGGGGGCCAGGGATGCCCTGGATGCCCTGAAAAACAACAGCTCAGGAGGTGAATGTGTGTCCCTGCCAGCCAGGGGAGCAGGGATGGGATGGGATGGGATGGGATGGGATGGGATGGGATGGGATGGGATGGGAGAGGGGCTCTAGGTAAGGCAGGAATGGACAATCCCTGCCTCGTACTCTTGGCCTGGGACACACACAGGGGACAGCAGTGACCCTGCCAGCTATGGAGCCCCTGAACACAGGGAAAGAGTAGGCAGAAGCCAGCTCAGGGAGCAGACAGGGTGGTGGGTAAAGCCCACTACACAGCACCAAACCTAAGGGACACCTCCACTCACCGGCTGACCAGGTGATCCAGGGTTCCCAGGGCGGCCAGGGCTTCCTGGTCTCCCATCAGCTCCAGGGAATCCCTGCAGAAGAGAGGAATATCATGCCAGCACCTGGTGCACCCTGGCAATGCCAGACTCCACCAGTGCCCCAGGCAGTGCCGGTCCTGGCACTGGGTGCCCAGGACAGCCTCATGACAGAGCCAGGTTCTGGGGTGCCTTTCCCCTGCGTGCTGAGCGGGGGTGCAAGGGAGCAGCATGGGGATAGGGTCCTGTGGGGCTCTCCAAGCGGAAGCCTCCTCCAGCCTGGGCGAGGAGATGAAGAAGAGAGGAACGAGGGGCAGAGAGAGGCCCCGTGGGGCCAGGTCACTGTGCCCAAGGACCCTGGGGCACCTGGGTGAGAGGGGTCGGAGGTACTCACCCTATCCCCTTTCTTGCCTGGCCGCTCGGCACTCTCTCCTGGCAGACCCTGTGGTCCTGGGGGTCCTGGAGGGCCAGGCAGCCCATGGCGGCCCTGGGACGACAGCAGAGAGGAGAGGCTGGGTGGCAAGTGGTGGCCAAGGGATGTTCTCTGTCTACCCCTGTGTCAAGGGCTGGACAGGTCCCTGGCCCACACCCACCTGCCAGCAGGACAAGGGGATGCGGGGACCATGTCCATGCCCCCTGCCAGGGAGCTGCCCCCCGTCTCCCTCCCCCCATCAGGATATTACCGGCTCGCCAGGGGGACCTGGTGGCCCCATGCGTCCTTGTGGTCCCTGTGAAGACAAAGTCAGTGGTGAGCACCCTCTGTGGGCTGGCATCTGCATGCTCTGGGGTACACAGCCCCTGCCCCCAGAGCCACCAGCCAGGGGTGGAACCCCAAAGCACTCACTGTCTCGCCGCGGTCTCCCTTCTCGCCCTGCAAGAAGACAGAGCGAAGGGGTTAAGGGCTGCACCCCCATGCTCAACTCCCCACTGTGCTGCTACTGGCAAGCTGGGGGGTCTCTGATCCATGCTGAGCCCCTGTGGCACAGCACAGCATGGCATGGTGTGGAGATCCTCACCCTGGGGCACTGCACAGTGCAGGGCTTTGGCTTTGGCTCTGGCTCCGGCTAGCAAGAGAAGAGAAGCCTGTGTGAAGCCAGAGGTAGGAGAAGCCCGTGGCCCCCAGAGGGCTGCTCCCCCTCCACACCTCCCAGGGCACTCTGGCCCCTTACCCTGATGGAGATAATGGTGCAGAGGTCATCGGTGAGCTCTCCCTCCAGCTCTGCCAGGGCGCCACCATCCTGATAGATGTACCGCGGATCCTCACTGGTGACCACGCGCCGGAGCTGCTCCCGGTCCGCCCCCTGCAAGCTCACGGCCAGCACCTGGACCCCTGAACCGAAAGCACCCTCAGCACCCAGCAGAACTCCCCACACACCTGGCTGGGACCCCATCCATCCTCACCCCCAGCCTTGACATCCCTAGCCGCAGCGATGGCATCGTCCCCTGAGGGTCCATCAGCCAGGACCACCAGCACCGCCGGCACACCAGGTCGGCGCCCTGCGCCAGGGCTCAATAAGTAGGTCCTGGCAAAGGTGATGGCTGCCCCTAAGGAGGGAGAAGGAGGAGGCAGACGGTCAGCAGGATCCCACCAGTCCCTGCCCCAGCTCCCAGTGCCACCCCTCACCGATGGCATTGCCGCTGGGTTCCTCGTAGCGTATGGTACGGATCTGCTCCAACACGGTGGGCAGGTTGCTGGAGTGGTTGAGGAGCAGCCAGGGCAGGCTGCGGTAGCTGTACGTGGCCAGAGCCACCTGCAAAGGCACAGGGGAGCAGTGGGCATTGCTGCCCACCTGTGGCCCCCCACGGGTCTCCCACCATCACAACAGCCCCCTACCTGGGTGCCCTCAGGGCCCAGGCGCCCCATGGCGGACACGGTGTTGGAGAGGAGGGTGCGGATGGCGTCAGCACCGGGGGAGCTATCGCGTGTGCCATGCACCAGGAAGACGATGTCACCGCGGGCATCCCTGCAGACTGCGGGCAGGGAAGGGGTGAATCCACCACCAGAGCAGAGACCAGCCCAACCTGTCCCTCCAGTGACCCCACCGTACCTGTGCGCTCGCTTATGGAGGTCTCAGCGCCCGGTGCACTCCCCAGGAGCGGGCGGAGGGTGAAGGTGTAGCGCTGGCCCAGGCGCAGCCCGGAGACTTGCTGGGAGCTGGTAGCACCAGGCAGCGTCTGCCTCGTCTCCCCACCGGCTGGCACCCAGGAGACAGAGTCAGGGGGGATGGCAAGTGCCTGCCAGGACACTGTTCCATGTCCTGGGGCCACCCATCCATCTCACCTGCAGGGGGACTCCAGGAGAGGACGTAGCCAGAGGCGCCAGGAACAGGGGTCCAGGTGAGCGTCACTGAGTCTCTCTGTACATCTGTCACCCGCAAACTGGTGACACGGGCTGGGGCAGCGGCTGGAGAGGAGAAGGAAAGGGTGTCCTGGCTCTACAAGTCAGCCCCTACCCCACTCCCAGTTCCCCACCCATCTCCCTCTCCAGCCCAAGGCTGGGAAAGCCCAGTCCCCTGGCACCCCTCTGGGCTCCATCCTTTTGCCGTGGCTCCGATGTCCCCTTGGCCCCACGCAGTCTCTTACCAGTGACAGCAGTGACAGTGGCTGGCTCGCTCTCCCGGCCGCTGGCCAGGCTGGTGATGCTGATGTGGTAGCGCCGTCCTGGCTCCAGCCCCCCCAGGTCGTAGGAGCTGGCAGTGGCCGGGAGCTGCTGGCTGCGCTGGGGCCCCCCTGCCCGGGGTGAGAGAGGGGTGAGGGGGTGCAGCATGGGGGCTGGCGGGCATGCAGGGGTGCCAGCCGGCCACACTCACCCTCAGCCAGGCCCCAGACCAGGCGGTACCCGGCGCTGCCAGCCACTGGCACCCAGGCCAGGCGCAGGCGGTGCTCCGAGGCCTCCGTCACCTGGAAGCTGCTGACGGGGGGCAGCGGGGCTGCCTCCGCTGTGGAGCATAGGGGCAGGCGTTAGGGGCAGGAGTGCCCAGTGCCATCCCAGGGTGATGCCTTCCCCCTGCCCAGCACTCACGGGTGGTGACGACGATGGAGACAGGGTTGCCCTCCCGGTTGCCGATGAGCGCTGTCACCTTCACGGTGTAGGAGACACCTCCCTCCAGGTCGGGGATGTCAAAGGAGCTGGTGTGGCCAGGAACCTGCCGGCTGTTCTCCGAGCCCCCTGCCAAGGACCATGGTATCAGCTCTCCACCCCGCTGTCCTTGCATCCTGCCCCCATCCCCATCCCACAGTACCGTCCCTGCGGCTCCACACCACACGGTAGGCAGTGGCTCCTGGCACACCAATCCAGGTGACACGGGCAACGTTGCTCCTGGATGCCTGTACCTCCAGCTGGGACACCGTCCCCACCTGCTCAGGCACTGCAACACAGAGAGGGCCATTGTCACCCAGGCTCCTGGCAAGCAGCACCAGCAGCACCCCAGCCCCCCCAGTGATGGCTGGGAGGGGACACCTCACCTATCCGTCCTGTGGCAGTGACAGGGCTGCCCTCTCGGCCATCCACAATGGCCGAGACACTGACGGTGTAGACAATGCTGGCACGCAGCCCCTCAATGGTGAAGGTGGTGGGGTCGGCAGGGAGGAAACGGGATTGCTCCACACCTAGAATTGATGGCCAGGGTGGGGAGGGCTCTGGCACCACTGCCACAGCATCCCGTGGTCCCCACACTCACCATCGCTGCCTCGCCAGGTCAGCAGGTAGCCCCCGGCGCCTGGCAGCCCTCGCCAGGTAACTCGCAGCTGGCTGGGACCAGCCTCCATCACCCGCAGCTCTGAGATGCTGCCCACCACTGGGTACTCTGCACCATCACACAGCACCGTGGTGTCACCTCAGGGTGCCCGGAGGAGCCCCATGGCCACCCTAGCACCCTGAGGGCTTGCCAGAGGACAAAGGCATGATGGGGGGGTAATACGGTTCCAGGACTCCTGGTGCCAAAACCCCAGCAAGGACTTACTGAGGCGGACGGTCAGCGTGGCAGGACTGCCCTCCCGGCCACCCACTAGCGCTGAGACACGCACCAAGTAGGCAATGCCCTCCCGGAGGTCGCCCAGCTCCAGCCCTGTCTGGCTTCCTGGGATGCGCCTTGTCCTCTCCGTGCCGTCTGCCAGGAAGGAGGTGGCCACAGACCCTCAGTCCCGGCCAGCTGGGGTCCCATGGGTGCTGCCTTGCACCCCAGCCCGCACACTCACCTTGGTTGTTGCGCACCACCACTTTGTACTCAGTGGCACCGGGGACGCCGGTCCAGCCCAGACGCACTCGCCTGCCTGACTCCTCAACGAGCCGCAGGTCCAAAACGGCACCCACGGGCACCTCCACACCTGCAAGGGGACACAGCTGGAGCCACACAGCCAGGACTGCACGGCCTCCATCCTCACCCTGGCCTGTGACCAGAGAGCTAAGGGGTCTCATGGCCCAGGGGTGAGCAATGCCACAAGAGAAGTCCCTCCATCCCAATGGCTTGGAAGGATGAGGGAGAACCCAGGGGACCCACAGCAATCAGTCACCTGTCTGGAAGGTGGTGACGGGGGTGGCCACCTCCCCACCATCATAGAGCGTGTAGAGAGTGATGCGGTACTCAGTGCCCGGCTGCAGCCCCGTCAGCTGGTAGGTGTTGGCACTGCTGGGGAGCGACACCGTCCTGGGGGGCTCTGGTCCTGCAGAGAAAAAAGAGTCATTGCCAGCTGCCAGCACAGGGGGTCTGTGGGGGTGACCAGGCACCCTGAGCCCACCTGTGGCTCTCTTCCACTCCAGGCGGTAGCCGCGGGCATCGCGAGCGCCAGTCCAGAGCACCTGGATGGACGTGGGGCCCAGGATGTTGGTCCTCAGTGTCTGCTGCAGACCCACCTCTGCAAGAGGGACCCCATGGGCCAGGCTGAACTGTGCTGCTCTGCCACGGGCCAGTCACCAGTCCCACACATGGCAGGGTGGGAACCATCACCATGGCGGGGGGCCATGGGGAATGGTCCTCACCCCATCCTGCAGCAATGGCACTGGGGGTTGAGCCAGCAGCAGGATGGCATTGCCCATACCAGCCCACCTACCTGTCCTCTGCCGCACAGTGGCTGTGGGTCCCTCCAGCTGCCCGAAGAGCGGGGCCACCGTCACCACATAATCAGTGTTGGGCTGCAGCCCCCCCAGTGCGTGTGACGTCCGCCCGGCATCCAGGTCCACCCTGTGCCTGTCCTGCCCTGTGAGAGCCACCACAGAAGTCCCTTGCGGGGTCTGGGTGCCACCACCCCACTCCTGTCCTTCTCCCTGGCCATCAGCAGAAGGGGAGTAAGGTCTGGGATGGGTACCTACCTGCAAGGGTTGCCCAGGAGAGCCGGTACCCGGTGGCATCACTGACAGGCTGCCAGGCCAGCAGCATGCTCTGTGCCGAGACGTTGTGGACAACCAAATGCTGCACACCCACCAGGCGTCCTGTAGGTGAGAAGTGCCCATCACATCCCCCACACAAGACCAGGGCAGGAGGAAGCACCTTCACCTGCAAAGCCACCTGCTGGGGGTGGGGGGAAGTCCCCTTGCCCCCCCCCTCAGGGATGCTGAACCGCACTGAGGTCACGGAGCGCAGCCCGCGCCCGGGCGGCTCCTTCAAAGCACCCCGGCTCCAGCCAACTGGAGCTCAACCGCCTTCCTCCTAATGCCTTAAATACTTTCTGTGGGTTCAGGCTGCCTGGGGCAGCTGCAGGAATCGGTTTGCCAAAATCTGAGGCTTGAGCGGCCTCACCCCCGCTCCTGCCCGCCACTGCTTTCCACCACCCTTGCAGAAAACGCGCTTTCCTCCCAGAGAGTGCGGTGCTTGAATTCGTTAAAAAATAAATCAATAAAAAAATAAAAACACAAAGACCCTGCATTTTTTCGGTCAACATTTTTATATCACGTGGGGAAAGCTCCAGTGGAAACACTCTCACGAGGCTACGAAGGAGGTGGGAGAGCTCTGCATCCCCTCCGGGAGCACCTTTTGGGGCTGGGAGCATCCCCTTGCAGTTGTGCATCTCCACCCCAGCCCCCCAAAGCAGCAACAGGCCAGGCAGTCCCATCCCCATGGGGGACAGAGACCAGAGGGGTATATCCTTGTGCTGGGACCTCATCCCTGTCCCCAGCTTTGCCCAGGGACAGGCAGGGTGCTTACGTGTCCGGGCGGTGAGGGTGGCGGGGACACCAGGCTGCTGCGCGTAGCGGGGCCGGAGCATCACCACGTACTCGGTGTCGGGGCGCAGGTTGCTCAGCGTGGCCGTCTGTGTGGGGGCCCCCAGGCTCTTCTCCTCCTCTTGGGCTGCTCCTGGCAGAGGTGGGGGGGAGGCAGAGGGGTGAGGGTGGGTGCAGGAGCACGGCATGTGCTGGGCCCGGCAGGGAAGGGGTGTCCACGAGCCGGCACCCTGCCCCGGGGATGCCAGGCGGTGCCAGGGGTGGGAAGCGTGGGGTGAGGCTGGGAAGGCAGCCAGGGAAGGGGCACCCCCTGGAGCGCCCGGGGACAGGGAGGAGCTGCCAGGTGTGCGGCTCCAGCCCAGCGCCTGGCTGGAACAGGGGGTCTGCCGCCTGCCCCCCACATGCAGCAACTGTGGGGGCACACACACGCCTGCACTCCCAGCCCCTGGCCATTGTGTGCACCCACACCCCACCCCGAGCACACCAAAGCTCCTGGGTGTAGGAACACACACGCCGCCTCCACGCCTCTGCACACACACGTGCCCCACAGCCAGCACACGAGGGCCAGCCACCATGGCGAAGGCAAGCGTGCACACACCGGTGGCACTCTCAGCACACTCCCCCTGCATCACCTGCCCCCCCCCAACCCTCCCCACCAATGCACACACTTCCCTGCATGCACCCTGCCCTGCAACCCCCCTGCGCGCTGTCCCCTGCCCTGTCCTGCCCGGCCCACAGGGCTGGGCAAACGCAGGGCATCCATCCCCTTACCTTTCACAGCGTAGCTGAGGCTGTAGCCCTGGGGGGGCTCGGGGCCGGGCTGCCAGGCAAGCCTTAGGAAGGTCGGTCCAGCCTCCACCACACGGAAATCCAGCACGGAACCGGCACGGCTCTCTGGGGGCACACAGAGCCAGGGATGAGCCCCCAGCCCCGTGTGCTGTGGGCACCCAGCACCCACCCACATCCCCATGTCGTGGACACTCACGGGTGCGTGCTCGGCCGGACACCGACTCGCCGATGCTGTTGGCGTACTGGGCGGTGACGGTGACCAGGTACTCTGTCCCCACGCGCAGTCCCCGCAGCACGGTGCTCGTCTCCCGCGGCCCCAGGCTCACCTGGGCAGGGACAGCGTCACCCCCTGGCCATCCCCAGGCCACCCCCGGGGAGGGTGCATGTGGGTGGGAGTGCTCACCTCCTGCCTCTCCCCCACGAGAGGCTGCCCCAGCCCTGTCAGTGGCACATGCTGCACCCGGTAGCCGGTGACGGGGCCACTGGCTGCCGTCCAGCGGATCCTCAGCTGGTCGAGGCCCCGCTCCAGAATCTCCAGGTTGGAGGGGCCAGTGTGGCTTGGCCCATCTGCAGTAGAGCACAGAGGCCATCAGCTCCAGGCTCCACAGGGTAGGGTGGGGAGAGCTTGCCAAGGTGGCACAGCCTCATGCCCAGTGGGACAGGATGGCCAGGAGGGCATTTTGGGGAGGATGGGTGCTAAGTGTGCCCCCAGGGTGAGCACAGCCCGGAATCCAGCACCACTGGCACCCACTGCCTGCAGGAAGGAGGATGGGGATCCATACCCAGCCGGCGCAGGGTGCCCCCAACACTTGTGCACACCCTGCGTGTCATCAGTGGCACCAGTGTTCCTAGCAGCTTGAAGTCACCAACATAGAAGAAGAAGGCATCGGTGGGCATTGAGGCCACGCGCACCAGCTCCTTGTGGTCAGCATTCTTGATCCCTGGTAGAAGGATGGGTAAGGACGGGGGGAGATGGAGATGATGGGTGAGGACAGGGACCCTGAACCCACCAGTAGAGCCCCTCATCTGGTGCTGAAGCCTTGCTCACCTACGGCAAAGATCTTGATGCCCTGGTTCTTCAGCTTCACCGCCGCACCCTCGGCATCATCCTGGGACTTGCCATCCGTGATGAGGATGCAGATCTGCAGCATCGGGCAAGAGCTGTGAGCCCCAGCACAGGGCCACATCCCTCCTGGGGAATCCCCAGGGCCACTGCCCTGCACGTACCTGGGGGACCCCAGTCCGGAGCTGTGTGGGGCTGAAGAAGTTGTCAGCAACATAGCGGAAGCCGGCACCAGTCCGTGTGTTGCCACCCTTGTAGCTCAGCTGCTGGATGGCCCTCCGGACACTCATCCCATCGGCGTACTGGGAGAAGGAGAACTCCACCCTGGAGGATGTGGGGCGGGGGGGGGGAACATGTCATCTCCTGGCCCTGCTGCCCCGCTGCCCTGCCTGCCTCCTCCCCGGGGCTCACCGTGGCTCATCGCTGTACTGTGCCACGGCAAAGCGCACCGCCTTCTGGCCCACCACCTGCACGAAGGGCCCCACCAGCTCATCCATGAAGGTGCGGACGGCACGGAAGTTGTTCCTGCCGATGCTGGACGAGCCGTCCACCAGGAAGGCGATGTCAGCCTCCAGCACGTCCTCACACACTGCTGCGGGGAGGGGGGTGGGGGGGTGACAGCGCTCAGGGCACGGGCGGGCAGGGTGGCACTGGGCCCCCCCACCCAGTGCTCAGCACCCACCTTGGCTCCTCTTCTGCGCGGTGGTGGCCGGGGTGGCCAGGAGCATGGGGAGCAGGGCGAGGAGCAGGAGCCGGCCGCTCATCCTGGGAGCCTGCGAGAGAGGGGACGCTGCCATCCCCGCTGTGCCTGGCCAGGCGGTGCGTGTGGCTGTCCCATGGCGTGGCACTGGCTGGTGGCAGTGCTGGGCACCGGAGGGCACCGTCGCGTGGATGCTCCGCACCAGCCAGCGCCTGGCCCCGCTCCATTCCTCCCCGTGCAGCCTGGCGGCTGGCCCCGCTCGCTGCCCGATGCCCGGGGGAGCCGTGCCCCAGCCGGCGGGCGGCTGCCACCAGCCCCGGCTGCGGGGTGTGCGCGGGTTCTACCTCCGCGAGTCCTTCCCGCTGCTTCCTGCCTGCTCCGCACCTCAGCACCTCGCCGGCTCCTCCCTGCCCACCGATCCCCCCTGTCTGCAGGAGCTCCCCGAAAAATCGGGGTGCTCTACGGGCAGCGGGGAGCCTGGGTGGGCAAACCCTGCTCGCACCACCCCCACCACGCACACGGCTGCGGTGGGCACAAGACTGCGGGGGGGCCGGCACCCGGCCTGACACCACCGTGATGGCCGCGCCGGATACCGGCCGAACCCGGGAGGTGCGAGCCCCGCAGTCGCCCCGGCGAGTGCCTACGGGTGCCCTCCTGGGTGGCTCGGTCCTGCCCCGCAGCGACCCCCGGCCTGCAACGGGGACCCCCCCCACACCTTCCCTCCACCCTCTCCCGCCCCTCTGCACTCACCCGCCGCCCCCCGCGGGGCTGCACCGAGCCGTGCCGCTCCGTGCCGTGCCGAGCCGGGCGCAGGCGGTGCCGGCCCCGGGCGGCCCCCGGCGCTCCCGCCCCTTTATTGAGGGCGGCCCGGAGCGCCGTGCCGGGAGGGGTTAATGGAGCGGGGGGGAGCGGGAGAGGAGCGGCCCCCGCCCAGCCCGGTTCCCCCCCCACCAAAAAGAGCTTTTTCCCACCCGCTCCACGGAGAGGAAACAAGTTTTTCGGGCTGTTTCCCTGCAAAGCGCCATCCCGGCTTCCCGCGCCGGTGGAAAGGGGTTGGACCCCTCCAGGGAAGGGTTTCTGCTGGGCTTGCAAGGGAAGAAGCCCCCGTGAGGCTCAGGGTAGTTTTCTCTCCAGCATCTCCATCTTCCGTGTCCTGGGAACACGTTGAGCGTCTCCGACCTGCCAGTCTGCTGCCTGCACACCTCCTCCATCCATCCTGAGGGAACGTGTCCCCAGGAACCTCAGGACAATGCCTGGCACTGGGCAGAGCTGGATGGAGCAGCCGCAGGGACCGAGCCCCTGCCCCGCTCCCGGTTAGAGCCTGGGTCTGAGCACCGGCCCCGGGGAGGACAATAATGGAGGAGAAGGGCTGCTCCCCACGCCAGCGCAGCTCCCACGGGGCTGCAGGATGGCAGGACCTCAGCCAGGACCTTTCCTGCACCCACAGCTCATGGTACCCATCATGTGGGACCCAAACACCCATGGCTCAAGTACAGAGACTGCCCCAGAGCCTGCTGTGGGGCATCCTCTCACCCTGATCCAGACACCATCTCCCACCAGAGCAGATTGATGTCCAAGACCTACCCCAGAGCTGGAGAAACATCCTGGAAAGCCACCGGCCATGTGATTGCAGAAGGTAGCAAAAGGGAGAGATGCCCAGCAAGGTGGGCACTCCCTACCTACCCTGAAACTAGCAAGACTGTCCTGTGCCCAGGGTACACATCCTCCTCATTGGTGCCTGTGCTCACCTGGGGCTGGTCCCAGCTCATAGCCCTGGCATTTGCCCTAAGCCCCCCCACTCTGTCCCCTTGGTCACCCCACATCCCCCTGTCTCCATCACCCTGCATACCTGTGCCCTCCCGGCCACTGGCCCATGGACTCCCCTCCGGCTCCTGGCAGAACAGCAGGCAGGTCCAGGGGCATCTTCCTGCAGGCAGCAAGGGAAGCGACTGTGGGGGTCCCTGGGGCCCAGGGCCACCTCACAGCTGGGGGCCTGGGGCAAGGCCACCTGCCACAGGGCAAAGATGCTCCAGGGCTGGCTGCAGGCAACTTTCCCAGGAACACACTGTTCCCAAGCAGGGAAGGAGCGGTGATGCCCCCCCTCTTCTTAAAGGCACAGCAAGCAGTGCATCCCCTCCTCTTCATTAGCCTTCCTCTCGTTAGACCCCAGCTGGCCAGCTTCAAAGTTCACCATGGACACAGATTTCCCCCTGCCCACCCCAGCTCTGTGGGTCCAGCTGTGGGTCCAGCATCCCCAGGTTGGGACCATCCCCAAATCCTCCTCCCACCAGAGCTCACTTAATGAAGGCAGGGCGGCCTGTCCCAATTAGACAAGGGGCTTCGTTAAACAGGGAGTGCAGGGGTCTGCCAAGGGCTCTGTGGCTGGCCCTGGGCCCGGAGCTGGCGGAGCAGCCCCACAGCACGGTGTCACCAGCGGGGCACGGGCAGCCAGGGGTCACGGTGGCTAAGAGGGGCAGCACTGGGGTGAGCATTGCCCAGCGGGCACTGCAGGCAGAGGGACCAGGGCAGCAATGCTTGGCAGCCATGCCAGGGGCTCTGCCTGCCTGTTCAGCTCCCAGGAATAGGGCAGGCAACAGTGTGGGGTGGTCCCCAAACCCTGCTCCCCCAAATGCAGCCCAGGAGCATCTTGGTCATCTTACCACCAGCCTCTTGCTCACATTGACATTAGAGGCGGGGTACAAAGGGGGTGTTGGGTCCCCAAAACCAGAGTGTCTCCCCCTCAGCGGTGGTTCCCAGCTCACCCCCACATACCAGGGCTGGGGAAAGAATCTGCGGCCCCGGGCGCAGGACGGTGCTGCCTCAGCTGAGGGAGAACACCAGGTGCGAGTGACTCACGCGGCCGTCCGGCGCTGCTGCACGCCAGTCCCTCCAGGAATATCCCGAAAAGCGGTTGGCCCTTTCCCAAGCCTGTAGGGCTGGCAGACACCAGTCCTCATTCCCACAGCCCAAGCTTGGGCTTCCCCATCTCCTGGCTGGCTTGGCCCCAAAGCATGTTGACTCCTCTCCACTGACACTAATCAAAACCTGCAAGGCTGATCCTAGCCCCCTTGCCCTTGCATGGCCTGGTCATGCCATCTCAGTCTCCAAACACCACTTACCAGCTGGCCAAGGTGCCATGGCACAGCCTCTGCTGCTCCATAAGTCTCAGATCACGAGATGTCACAAAACATCTCCTCAGGTCCCTGCAGGGCACTGCCCTGGCTGCAGGCACAGGGGGAGCACCAGCTCCAAGCCCCACAGAGGGTCACCCTACCCCCAGGGATGAGAGTCCCCTGGTTTGAAGGTGGGCACAGGGGAAACACTAGGTCTGAGCCTCTCCCTGCCCTGCACTTGGCAGCCAGGCGGCCTCACCACTGCCTCAGAGGGAAACAAGAGGAAAATCTGTTTTCTTCAGCCCCAGGTGAGGTTTCAGCTCTGCATCAGGGAAGATGAGTCACACAGCAAGGTGAGACGTGTGCTGGGCTGCAGAGCCAGCTGCGGTCCCATCGTCTGCCCTCATCCTGCAGCCACTGCCTTCGGCGCTGATCCGGCGCGGGCTGGGATTTGGCACAACCCTCACAGGATTTTAGTTTCCTGGCCCTATGGGGGTCCGACAGCGCTCCCTGCTACGGTACAGCATGGGCATCCCCAGCTGGCAGGGGTGCATGGAGCAGCCCTAGGGTTGCTGGAAGGGAGATGCCCCCTCTCCAGGCCCTCTTAAATCTGGGAGCTTTCAGGTGGAGGGGGACAATGAGGGGCTGGTGCCGAGGCGGGCGAGAGGAGGAGGAGCTGGCCGGAGGGGGAACCTCGCCTGCCTCAGGGGCCAGTTGGGACACGCTCCAGGAATGTCTCCCAGCACCAGCCACCACCAGCTCCCCACTGCAGCACTCAGCCACCCACCCCCAGCATCCCAGGAAAGGAGCCTCCGGACCCCCGCTGCCATAACCAGCCAGCTCGGGGAGAGTGCCAGAGAATGACACCAGCATCTGTGTCTGTGACGCTGTGACACTCCATGGGACTCCCCAGCAAGCCCAGGGGCAATGAAATGGGCCAGGGAGAGGACATGGTCACCCCTTACCTCCTGCTGACATGGCCGTGCCAGCCCTCCAGGCTGTACTTCCCAAGGGGAACGGGCAGCAGGTCCCCAGCTCCTCTGTCCTGGAGGGAACATCTCACTGCACCCCCTGCCCTCCTGCTGTCCACATCCCTGCAGGAAAAGCAAGCAAAGGATCCCATCAGGGTGAAGCCATGACTGGCAAGCTGCCCTTTCTGCCCAGCAGCTCTGGGAATGCTCCCAGCTCTGGGGACCACAGTGGCTCTGGGGGCAGCAGCAGAGAGAGTCTGGCAGGTGAAGGATGACAGAGGCAAGTGGTCCCACTGCAGCCAGGTTTGGGGTCAGGCTGAGCCTGTTGTGACCCTATGGCAGGGCTCCCCATGGGGCAGGCATGTGCCCTGGCTCCCTCCACAGCTGCTGCGGAGGGATAGGAAGTTTTTCCTGCTTGTAAATTGTTGTGTCTGGAGGCTGCTGCTGGCACAGCCACACACCAGCATCTCACGAAGTTTTGCTGGACTGTGACCAGGCCCCTGCTGTCCACACAGATAGGGAGGGAACGGTGACACCACTGGAATGTGACACCCCCTTGGCTGAATGAGGCAGGAGAAGGCAGCCCTGCTCAGGCTGACCACAGAGACCCATCTGGCTCTCAAGGACAGTGAGGGAGGGGAAGGCCAGGCACTGCCAGGGCTCTGCCAAGGGCTGGTGGTGCTTTGCAACAGCATAGGGCCAGCGTGTCAGAATGGGAGGGTGACAGGGGCAGGGAACACAACAGCAGCGGGATGATGACCCAGCATCACTGTGTAGGGGTCCAGCTGCTTTCAGCTGGGCTTTAGGGGATGCCCAGAGAGGCTACACAGTGGCCAGCACTGGGTGTCAGGGATGCAGGGTGCAGGCAGGGGCTCAAGTGCCCCTGGAGCTGATGTGCCCCCCAATATAGCCTGCTTCATCCCGCAGGAATCTGGCTTCTCAACTGATTGAGGCAGGAGCTGCTCCCCCTTGCTTCTGGCCCTGTGGACCCTCACCCACAGCAGGGACCAGGCTCCATAAAATAAACATGACTTTCTCCCAAGGATGGGGATGCAGGAGAAGATGGAAACTCAGGGACCAGGTGCCACAAAACTCTCCCAGCACCTCCGCGTGTGGCCAGAGCTGCTTTTTCCCAGTGCTGACAGCCCCATGGGGCACACGTGCCTTGGAGATGCCCCAGCCAGCCCAGCACACGCTGCTGCGGAAGGGAAACTCTTGGTAGGGACAGACAAATTGCCTGCCTCGGGGCACGTAGGATTAAGGCACTCCCAGCCCAGCCCTGCCTGTGGGTTTTACAGGCAGCAGCAGGCAGAGCCCAGGGCACAGTCGGGCTCGGGGTGCACAAAGGGGGACTGGCAGAGCCAAGGGAGCTTTTTCCCCGTGGATGTCTGCAGGAAAGAGAAGATGAAGAGGAGATGAGGAAGAGCTGCCAGCCAAGGGCATGCATGGGCTAGGTCCCCGGTGCGCAGAGCAGGACTCCACATGCCAGGACTCAGCCAGCCCGTGCCCGCCCGCACCCACCGCTGCTGCCCAGGCTGCCTGCCCACCCCGCACGGCTGCAGGGGGCCATGGGGACCAGCATCATCCGTGGTGCAGTGTCCTGGGCCCGGCAGCAGGATGCAGAGGTGAAAGGTGGCATTCCTGCAGCTGTCCCCTGGGAGAGCAGTTCGGGGCAAGGCCAGGTCACGGGTGCTTCCCTGCAGGGCCGTGGATCTTCTTACCTGCAAACACCAAGGTGTCACATCTCTGGCTGCCTTGAGCCCTCACCTGTCATCTCCCCAGGAAGATGTGCAGCACATGGGGCAGTTCAGGCTGTGCTGGGGGGGCTATCACCAGGGCAGGGGCTGCTCCTGGTGTACTACCTGCCACTTCACACCAAACCCTGCTCACAGGAGGGGCACCATGGCTTCAGGGGACTGGAGGGACACACAGGAGCCCAGCATGGCTCCTAGGAACTTCACAGGGAAACTCACCAGCGCCACAGGCAGGATGGTACCACTTATCTCTCCTTCACATCAGACTGACCCTGGGAGCAGCTGAGCAGGGGAATCTGCAGGAGCCCAGGACACAGACCCCAACCCTGCAGAGCTGGGGCACTCACTAGCAAGAGCAGCGCAGGAGCTCTTGCCCCACTTGGGCAATCAGCCCACAAGCTCCTAAATCCCACAGCACCTCTGCACCCCATGAAAGGGGAACAAGCACCGTGAAGTCATGGCTGCCACATCCTTTCTCCCCCACCCCCAGAGCTGGAAGCAGCTGGTGTAGGGCTAGATGGGCCAGCTGAGGACTAACCTGGCCATGGGAGCCCCCAGAGACCCTAGAGATTGCAGGAGCAGGCAGCAGCATGGCAGGGGGAAAAGGGGAGCAGGGTGGTGGCAGGGGCACACAGCAACCGCTGGCCAGGCAGGCGGGAGGAAGGGCAGGCAGGCAGCACAGGACGCTGGCCTGGGAAGCTGGAGCCTTTCCTGGGATGCTGCCAGCTGTGCTGAAGAAGCTGCTCCTCGCAGGGGGTTCACACAGCTTCATGGGGCCGGGAACTTCATTTGTTCCTCCCTCCAACGCCAACAGCAGACGCCGCTCCAGCTGCAGCGGCTCAGGGCAGCTCTATTCCCACGGGAGGAGCGTTGCCAAGAGGAATAGTTTGAGTCCGAGGAGCCAGCCCTCAGGGGCCCCTATCCCAGCCCTGAAGGACAAGAGCAAGGACACGCTGGACCACTGTCCTAGGGCCCTGCTGCTGCACCAGGGCTCAGTGTGGGCATTCCTTGCCTTCCCCAGAGATGGAAATAATGAGTCACTAATGGCTTGGGCATGAGCCCTCCTGCTGCTGAGCCACAGGCAGAGGCACAGCCAACCCAGGCCGAGCAGCAGCACAAGAGGGAGTTTGCCCACCTTTTGCCCACCTCATCTCTCCAAATCTCCCTCCCACAGCCCTGTGCCAGGGAAAGGCTGCCCCTTATTTGCTCCCCTTTCGTCCGATCCTGCTTTCCATTCACCACTTTGGAGTCTGGGATGTGGTTCTCGTGGCTGGGACAAGAGAGCGGTTGCTCAACGCTTCCTCTCTGCCTCTATTCAGGCGTTTCACAATCGGCACCAACACCCCCTAAAACGTACCTGCGGCTCCGTATAAATTTCTGGCAGGGCTCATGAAAGAGCCCCCATCCTGGTCTCCATAGGGCTTGGCTGCTCCTTGCGCAAGGGGGGCCCGACAGAGCCATGGGGAGCATCACCCTGGGGCTGGGGGGAGACGTGTAGGGCGGCACTGCAGCCCAGCAGGCAGCCGCTGGTACACGTTCCACTGGGGAGGGGATGGTGCAGCTCATACTGAAGCACCGGAGGGGGCCCTGCACGGGACAGACAGGGGCATAGAAGGGGGTATGTTCTGCTGGAGAGCTGGGGGCACACTGCAACCCCCCCAGGAAGGGGCTTTTGCAAGTCTTGGGTGCTGGTGAAAGTAGGTGGATGGCACAAGCTCCTTTACCATTGCACCTTCGCCCACCATGGTGTGCCAGCTAACAGCACCGGACCCCCACCAGCTGTAGGATCCCACCCCAAGTGTTTCAAGCAGCAGCCACGGTCCATGGGAAGGATGATACAGGTTTGACCATCAATCTGCTTGGGGAAGGGGGGGGAATGAGGAACCCTACACCCAGGGTTCCGAGGAAGGCTGCAGGATGGGCTGGGAGCACCCTTTAGCTGTGGGGCAGCAGTCAGGGTGTGGGGGGGAGTAGGGGGGACACACCGTGCTGCGAAGGGATTGGTGCAGTTCACGAGACCAGACTTGTCCTCGCGGCTCTCCCCCGTGAGGCTGTGCCATTGCTCCTTCAGCTCCTTGGCTGGGTGCCCGACTCCAGAAGAAAAGAATAAAAAGGAGGGAGCACCCGCCCTGCCCCAGCGGGGTGAATCGCTGTCTGTCACCATGGGAACTTCTCCTCCCACAGAGCCCCCCCAAGGATGACTTCATATCTCCATCGAGCAGGAGGGCTGCGTCACCAGGATGGCATGGGACGAGTGGCCATGTGTGTCTCACGCAAGGAGGACTTTTGCAGATGTGGCTACGGAGGGACACGGGGCAGGATGCTACCGAACTGCAGCAGGAAGACTGAGCAGCCCAGGAGAGGGTCCCACAGAGAGGACCACACAGCACATCTCCAGAGGAACAATGACAAGGGGCTCTCAGAGTTCCAGCTCCGTGCAGAAAACATGGCTGCAGCCCCTCTGCACCCCACCTCGTTGCCATCGAGGCAGGAGGAGTGAGGATCCTGTTTCTGTCCGTCCGTCCCCCCCCTCCACCTTTGCGAGTCACCAGCCTGGGTCCATGAGGACCTCATCCCTCTTCATCCTCCTCAGCAAAGCCAGGACAAGGTCACCTGTGAGTCATCGCCGCGCGTGCAAGGCAAAAAGCAGGAGATACTTGCGTTCCCATGTCATAGGGGCTCCTGCCAAGAGCTACACATCTGGAACAGCTGTAAACAAAGCAGGGGAAATCAGGGAGCAGTGGGGACCTCCAGCCTCGCAGCAGCAGGATGGGGAGGAATGTGTAGAAATAGATGTAGAACCACCTCACGGAGGCCAGATGCCCAGGGTTTAAGCACACTCACCCACCACCTCTTCCTGGAAGCCCCTCAGCATAGAGGACATCTTCTGCACCAAGTGAGTGGAGGCAGGATCCTGCCATGGACACACTGCCTGGGCTCTGCCAGCTGCTCCAGCTGCTATGGCCACTGCCTGTGAAGCCTCCTGTGAGAGGCCCCAGCCCCACACAACGTATCTGTGGTAAGTTATCACTTCACAGATCCCCCACCTGGAAGTGACACCCTCCAGGTTTCATCGGTAGCACCAGGTCTGTTTCTCAATCACCACGAGCACTGCTCAAGAGCACTGTGGTCCGAAAGGAGAGGTCATGAGTTTGGGATGTATGAATCTGTGCAATGCTCAGCTGTACACTGTACCCTGGGAAACTCAGAATGCAGCTTTCTGAAGCTGAAATCCATCAACTGCTAAATCCTGAGGAAACACAACTTTAATTCCCTAGATTAAACATTCAAATAAGCAAGAAAAAATCCCCTCTGAAAACAATCAGCTCACTCTTCCCTAAATATAACAAATAAAAGATAAGCAACATGTTCCTTTATAGCATTGTCCAAGAGCCTAGTCTGAGTAAAAGTTACATGCAAAGTAGAAACTAGTGCACAGTCTGGGGCTGTTTTCCACACCACTTTTTGCACGTGGGGGTCGCTGTGTGCCGAGGGTGGTGCACGTGGAGCAGCTTTATTCTGTGCATTGCACCGAGTGTCGCTACCACATCCACATCAGGGCAACGCAGCGCCCAGAGAAGTTCAACCTCACACTGCAGACTCTGGGCGAAACTAGGAAGAGCGTTTATAATTCAGGCTCCTTCTTCAATATCTTAATTAGCCTTGCTGAATTCATAGAATGGTTTGAGTTGGAAGGGACCTTAGAGATCATTGAGTTCCATGGGCAGGGACACCTCCCACTAGAGCAGGTGGCTCAAAGCCCCATCCAGCCTGGCCTTGAACACCTCCAGGGATGGGGCGTCCACGACTTCCCTGGGCAACCTGTTCCAGTGCCTCACCACCCGCACTGTAAAGAATTTCTTTCTGATGTTTAGTCTAAATCTCCCCTCTTCCAATTTAAAACCATTGCCCCTTGTCCTGTCACTGCACTTCTTCATAAATAGTCTCTCTCTGGCTCTCCTATAGGCTCCCTTCAGATATTGAAAGGCTGCTCTAAGTTCTCCCCGGAGACTTCTCTTCTCCAGGCTGAACAACCCCAGCTCTCAGCCTGTCCTCATAGAAGAGGTGCTCCATCCCTCTGATCATCTTCATGGCCCTCCTCTGGACCCGTTCCAACAGGTCCATGTCCTTCCTGTGTTGATGACTCCAAAGCTGGACGCAGTACTCCAGGTGGGGTCTCACAGACACAGAATAGAGGGGCAGAGTCCTGCTGGCCACCCTTCTCTTGATGCAGCCCAGGATGTGGTTGTCTCTCTGGGTTGCCAGCACACACTGCTGGCTCATATTAAGCTTCTCATCCACCAACACCCCCAAGTCCTTCTCCTCAGGGCTGCTTTCCAGCCACTCTCAGCCCTACCTGTATTTGTGCCCGAGATTCCCACATCCCAGGTGCAGGACCCTGCACTTGGCTTGGTTAAACTTCACGCAATTTGCACAAGCCCACGTCTCCAGCCTGTCCAGATCTTGTCAAACCAAGACATGTGGCATTTGATCCAGCTCCCTTCACTGTCCTGCACTGTCTGTGCTATGCGGTTCTCACACCATGGCAGCATACAGAGCCTTGAACAATCCCAGAGCACAGCCAAGGCTCAGCAATGGATGGTGGGGCACCAAGCAGGTGCAGTGTCTCCAGAGCCTCTGGCAGGTGATCCAGCACAATTACTACTCCTATCAACACCACTTCACACACACAAAAAAATCCTCCCTGCTCTCACAGACCAGGGCTGGGACCTCCTCATGCTGCCACCCCCAGCAGCAGGGCCACCAGCTCTATTTTCCAGTCCTAAGCAGGCGAGGAAAGATCCTCCTCCAGGCACCATGGTTCTAGTAGGTTTTCTGGGCATCTCCAGCCATGGGCTCAATGGGCAGCAAAGAAGAACTTCAGCCTGGCAGCCCCACTAAAAACCTCAGAGCCCCAAGGAAGGAAAACGTGTAAGGGGAAAGAGCTGGAAAGAAGAGATTTGCATGGGAAAGTGAGAATGACTGATCCTCTTTGGATGGCGTGTGGGGTAAAGCAGCTTTTAATGAGAGTGTTCAGGGCTCAGACTCGACCCCTTTCAGACACAGCACTGAAGAGAGAGCCGAGACAAAGACAACACAAGTCCTGCCGCCGAGCCCTGCTCAGCTTCGTGCCTCAGGCAGCCCGGGATGGCTGCTGCTGGCAGCCAGGCCTGGATGGGCCCTTTGTCCCTTGCTTTTCCACCTAATGAATACACTACAGCTTTAGATGAGCCGTTTCCTCTTCCAAATAGGATACAGGATTTCTGGATATGATTCCGGATGCTGTGGCTTGTCATTCCTCTCTCCCGGTGTCCAAAGTCCCCACAGTGCACAGGAGGGCAGGGTGAAGTGCAGGAGGCCTGGGCAGGGTGAGCCTGGGAGCCTGCCAAGCATCTGGTATCACCCTCACCCTGCTGGGTGACACTTCACCACAGCGAGAACTCGGCCCTCCTCTGAGCAAACCACACGATCCAGGGGCTGGCCAAGGGAAAAGGTCCATGGTCACAGCCATGCCGACACCTCAGTTCATCCCTCCTGCCCCATCTTCTAAACCCTGCCCACCTCTGGCTCCCACCGCCATCTTCCACCAGCCTCGGCAGGAGAGTGGGTAGAGGAGCAGGCCCGGAGGGCTGTGGGCTCTCCTCCCAAAAGCTCTTTGGCACCAAAGAGCGGCATGGCTCCAAGCCTCTCATTTCTGTGAAAGCTTCTCTGCAACTCTCTGTTTCCCTGAGGACAAGCTTGGCTCAGCACCTATGATTAGTATCAACTGTACTTTCCAGGGGGGGTAATTAGTTCAGGTGAGGCAACAACTGACAGTTGGCTGCTGTGGCCCCTCTCTTGGCAAGCGCCCGGATCCCAAACAAGCAGCTCACATATCAAAGGGGCTGCCTGCTCCATGAGCAGATCCACCCTGTACATCTGCCCTGGCCCTGCAGCCCCACACTAGGGGTACCAGCAGCTCCTCCTGCTAGAGACCTGGAGCACCCAGTGCAGGGCACTGGCAAGCACTGCCCACTCTCACTGCTAGATTTTATGTCCCTGGAATAGCTTTGTATGCTGGAAAAAAACCTCACTGAAGCGCTGTGCAGGTGGCATTACACCAGCCTGGCATTGGGTGCACAAGAGGACACACAGCATCCTCTCTTCCATGCCAGAGATGGAGTGGCAAGGTGTCAGGGAGGACAAGCAATTGCCTAGAGGGAGGCAGAGGGTGAGCTTCAAAGAAGGAACTTTACCATGAGAGGACAAGACAGTTCACACCGCGCAGAAGGGGAGGGAGCAAAGGCCAGTTCATACAGCAGACTAAATTTATCATCACAGTCTAATGGGATCCCAAGTAACCTTCCAAGTGAAGTAGCAAAACAAAACACTTAAGCCATTGAAAACTAGACTGGTCAAAGAGCCCCGCTGAACAATCCCACATTGTCCAGGGAGCCAGGAAACAGATTTATTAGGTCACCCAGGCCATCTCCAGTTTCAGTGAAATTGCCCTGTTCTAGGGATGGTTCCAACTCCCTCCTCTGGCACCGGCGCTGTCCTTCACTGGGCAGCAGAAACCACAGGAAGGGGAGGGGAGAGGTCCAGCAAAAGATCTCACTTTTTCAAGGTTCAGGAAAAGCACTGAGGTAGGAACGCTTCCATTGTGCCAGAAATTTCCCAGTTTAGATTCCCTTGGACCGAGGCTGCTCCGGTGGAGGAACAGAAACACAGCCCTACAGCTCTAACAGCAAGAGACCGGCCAACAAGATCAGAGCTTCAGTTCCTCCAGCACCAAGGGATTCAGCTGCCAAATGCCTGACAACTCTGCACTAATTCCATGTTACGCTTCCCAAACCCCTCACTATGGCTTCAAGTACAGGTGTCTCTGCCAAGCAATAATGCTCTCCACTCCTGAATGGGTTTCCCCTCCCCACCTTGCAGATCCCCACCCTGGCTGCTTCTTGTTTACCGAGACAAAAAATGGTATCACAAACCTCTCAATCCTTAAGAGCTTGTGAGACGCCCACATTTCTGGAAGCAGGGACTGACCCAGCACCCAAACACAACAGGCACTACAAGGCAGAGTGCCACTGGAACAGCAGCTAGATGATGCCAGGAACAGTTCAGCCTTGACTGTGGCTACCCAACAGCGCCCTGTACCCAGTGCCACTCACCAGGGAATGGTTCCTACACCGGATCAGTCCAGACACTCAGATTTCTCCATGGATAAAGCACCTACAAAACACCCTGCATAAACCAGCCACCCTCGCAGAGCTGCAGCCTCCAGGTCAGGAGGGAGCGGGTGTCAGTCCTCACTGAAGCGCTGGGAGAACGCTGCTCAGCACAGCCAGCCTGCTGCTTTGGCAGAGAAACAGGGCAGGATGGAAAGCAGTGGTCACGGAGGGACTCTAATCTGTTCCTAATACAAAGCAGTGCAGGAGGGGGATT
>BJBW01005797.1:73933-105579 GCA_004320125.1 Scolopax mira
CTCACCTGGGGAAAGGGGAAACACGCAGCAATGGAAGACAAAAGAAGATTACAGTCTGATTTACAGCCTCAAAACCAAGACAGAATCATTTACTGGTTCCACAAGGCTTGAGGCGTGAGATTGTTTAGTTTTTCAGCCCTCAGTGCACTTGTAACGAGCCAGAGCTTGCGACGATAGTTAAACCCAAATTGCATCAAGAACATTTAACAGTTTCAAACTTGCCTAGTATAAGCAATGAGTTCAGACACACTGACTCTCTCATCAAGAATCCAGATTCAGCACAAATGATTTAGTACACTGGATTAGTCTCAAGTGTAATGACTAACTCCTAGAAACTTTTACACTATTTTTAAATCCCACTTGCCAGGGCAGCACCTGAAAATTAAATGAGAATCCCAGGGAGATTTATCCCAAAGACAAAAATTAAAGAGGAATACCTCGCAGCTTCCAAAGGTAGCTCTGACAGGCTAGTGCCACCTGGTGGGAAACTTTTCTCCATACCCCTTGCTCAGTTTCATCCTTTCTCAGTTTTCATCATGTTCCAGCTTTCCAGAAGCAAGACAAAGAAGCAACAACCAGATTAACACCAGAAAAAGCACAAAGGGCCAGGTAACTCTTTCAACTACTCAGACCTATATATTATCTTTCAGCTGTAGGCCAGGTCACCCTATACTTCAGGCAGCGCCTTCTCAGCTATTGTAGAGCTGAGATGGACTGGATCATCTGCAAGAGGACCGTGTAGACAAAACCCAACATACTCCATAGCAATCTCTGCTCATTATCAAGTTGGTTTACAGGTAACAAGGAAGCTTAAGATGAGAGGTAACATATCCCCATACAGGCTCTGGAAAGATGTTTGTCTAGCAACAGCTCCAGCTCCTCACACCATCCTGGCTACACTAGAGACAACCACCACAATTGAACTGAGACATCAGCAGGCAAGGCCATGCTGACCTTCACCAGCTTCGATAGGTGGTGGGAACTCAGCTGACCAGTCTCATCTATAACTGGTTAGGGAGAGTGGGGTCGCATGAACTGCCCCTCCACAGATACAGTCACTCCAACAAGGGTATCACAAACAGCCAGGCCAGAAACACTAACACCACATCCCAGGGACAGGAAGCAGATCGCTTTTCCATAGATATATTTTGATCTCCTTGACAAACAGGAGAGCACAGAGGTCTCTTTCAGCTGAGGGCCCTTTGTTTTTAGGTCTCTACAAATACAATGCTACAGCCCAAGTTTGACCATGCTGCTGTGTGCACAGAAGGGCACAGTGGTAACAGCTAGAGCTGTCCTGGCAGCCTCATACCAGCAGAAAGCCTTCCTTCAACCAGCCTAAAGACAGAGCTCTGAAGACACTGCCAGCTCAAGACAGAGGCGGCGGGGCTGCAGACAGACACACAGACAAGTTTCTAGCGTAAGCCCTGACAAATCAAGACTGATTTATCAATACCTTACCGATTTGGCAAGATTAACAATGTCTATACACATGACCCAGAAAGACACGTTTCACTCCCAGCAGAACCAACTTCATACAGGATACATTTATTTTTATACATTTAACACCGAGAAGACAGCCGTTTTGATGGGACTCATCTTGCCCCTGGTGCACAAGACAATCAGAGCCAGAGGGAACCTGTCACAGTCCACAGCTTCGTTATTTCCAACCTGCAGGGACACTTCCTAGAAACGGACCCAGAACATGCCACTGCGGATACGGTTGTAGTCCAAGAGCTGTTCAATGGGACCTGGGTGAAGAGAACAAGAGTCAGTCATTGGAGATGTAGTTAAAATCCCTGTGTAGATTCCTATGGTCTTAAAGCAGATGGTGCCAGAGCAGGCTGTGCTCACTATCCAGAGCACAAAACCAGGCAACTGCAACTCAAACCCGCAGAGGAAAACCAGCAGATAACATCACCTGCCAGAGAAAGTGTTACTTGTTTCCTCAGAATAAGTTACTTTCTCATGCTGCTCCACAATGCTCAGTAGAGCTTCACATACAGGTATGAAATACAGAGAGCCACCAAGTCACTGAGATTTCAGCTAGTTCTTTCCAACTTCCTTAAAACCCCTCTTCCTTTCTCCAAGCTGCTCCACTTTGGAGGGCAGAGGAAACAGCTGCACAGAGAATGGGAATACACAATACACAAGAAAGAGGCAGCAGAGCGGAGGTGAGCTGCTCAGGCAGGTTTTCCGAGAGGAATTTGTCCTTGGCCAGACAGACATGCCAGAGCAGCACAAGAGAATCGGGTCCCTTTACTTCCCTTATGTAAACCACCATGACCCCAGGGTAAGGACACCTGGCAGAGGCTGCCGGGCCCGCACCCAGCTATGGGACTCCCAGTCTTAGTCACAGCTCCATGGCAAGTAGAGAGGTGGGAGGACAGCCAGCAGCTTGCTGCCACTGCATCTCTATCACCTGCAGGTTCCATCTCCTGGCAAACGTGCCTTGGCACATCTAACGTGCAGAGGTAGGAGAAAAGCAGCAAAGAACCAGAGTGGTTTGGAGGCCAGAACAGACACACACGAGAAGTGCTTGCAGCTCACCTCCATGAAGCTCTTGACCCCTACTCTTTTTTGAGCTACAGTGTACTAACTGTCATGTCCTACTTACCAACTGCTGCAATTGCTGGGCATTTGTCATAAATGTATTTACTGCAGACTTCTCTCACCATTCTTGCATCAACGGCCTAGTAAATATCAAACACGGAATTAATGACCCTTCTAACAGACCTCTGTTTCTCAGAGTTGAAAGTTACCATTGCCTTTAGATATCAACATCATTACAGAGATACTGTCAGACCCTTGAGGGCCATCTGCACCAACTGCGCACCTCTCATCTGCAAGGACAGCTGATGTTCTATACAGCACGCTCTTCTAAGGGTAGTCCAAAATCTGAACCCTTCCAAGGGACACAGTGGCTGCAGAATTACAGACTAGATGCTGGTCACCTCTAGGGAAAATGTTATGGGAATTTCAGGTAGTGCTGCCTAACACAGGTGTATGCCCTCTTTCTGGGATGGACTAAACCCAGCCACAGATACATTGAGTCTATGCCAGAGACTCTGACACATTTGTATTGGCATCAGTGAGCTGACTGCCTGGACTGCAGGCAGCTTGATGAAGGGGTAAGTGTCTGTCACGTCACTGCAGCAAACTAAGCCCAGAAAATGCTGTCATTGCCCACGCACAGGTACCCCAACCACAAGAAAAGGATACCTACAGCAATCCTGGCATCCCATTCCTCCAGAGGGATACGGCGGCCGTAGTTTAAGAGATGGCTTCCAATATTCTCACACACTGGGGTAGTACCTAAGTGTTGAAGATAACCACATGGTCAGCACAGCAGAAAGCCTTCCAGAACTGCACAGCCTGATCATCAGTCAAAGCAGACAGAAGAAACTCTAGCTGTTAAACTGGCTTCTAATGAAGTACAGGTCATAGTTACCACTCTGAGCAACTCTGGCAGGGGTTCAGCAATACAAAGACATCACCAGTCTCCCGAAGTGTTACAGCCCAGGCAGACCTGTTTGAGGGTCTCGATTCTAACTTCACTCTAACAACATACTGACTAGAAGTTTACAGAGTCAGAGCCAGCCTGGAGCATGGCAGGCTGGGGTCAGCTGCTTCGACACGGCAGGAGGGATGCAGAGCAGGGGAAAAGAAGTTTTGCCCAGAGCCTGCCAGCAGTACTGCTATGTCTAGCAAAGCTGCTGCCCAGGAGACATAAGAGGTAACCCTCTGAAACCTGCACAGTGGTCAATCCATAAACCAGAACATACCATCCAGTTGAGCCACCATGGCATTCCGGAGATAGTTCTTGGCTCTCTTCACCTCTGACTCTGTGGTACTAGTGCACAGACGCATCCTGGAGAGGAGACGGAAAGACCACTAAAGCTCTTAAAGGTGTTTGTCTGCTCAGACACAAAGCAAGCTCCTCCCTTTCCCAAGCCTCTGCAGAAACGAGTTATTATCACCACCTCTTGTCACGCAGGCTTGAGATTCATTTGTTATCAATGCAGAGCAGTTAAGAACTGGGGAGCACTGAAGAGCAGCAGGAAGAGCTCGAGCTTACAGGCAGGGGATATCAGCCAGCAGGTCACACTCACAAAGGCCTAAGCAGCCCCAGTGCTTAGGGGGCACAGTGGCAAGCGGTCTGCGGTTCACTATATATGAGAAGGAAGGTGTGTGAGCTATTCCCACGCATGGCAAGCTGCTGTGGAAGCTGATGCTGAAAGAACAAGGCATTTCCACAGAGCCTGTTCGGACTCCAGCTGCTAAATCCCTTCCTCCCCTGCCAACTGCAACATCTCTGGGGCGAGGGCTAACTCCATCTGCTCCATACACAGCACGGCTACAAATTTCAGATGTATCCTCAAGCCATTAGTGGGATATACATATATACAGTAAAAACCTATAAACAGAAGGCCCCCAAACGCTGGCATGCATCCAGCAACAGGGCATTTATCAGCCACAACAGTCTGAGGGGCAGGAACTCTGCCAGCTTTGCTCAGGCTTAATAAGACAATGGAGAGACACCTCTTGGGCACCTGGTAAAGCCTTGTCTCTAAGGAACAATCTCACTTGTATATGAAAAAATAAAACCCCAAAGCCTCAGTGCTAATACTCAGAAGCATGAATGAAAGACCTAAAAAGCCCTAAGGGTTTAAAATAGCTCCTCAAAACATTTAGAGAAACCACTTACAGGATCACTTAGCCAGAATGCGAGCTACCAAGAAGTTCATAAAGAAACACAGCTCTCTGAAGAGCTAATATGCTCCCCATGAGCTCAGTATCCCACAGAAGATTTTAAACAGAAACTTTTGCCAAAGTTGTACTTACCACTCGCCCTGAGCACAAAACATCATATCATCTATGGACAGAGGATCGGAAACAAAATGGAAACCGAAGAGACCAGTATCTGAGTAAGAGGTGTTGAAAGTCTGGAAACTGTGGCATAGATTATGCTCTACAGCAAGCGCAGCCAGCCTGCTGGACTGATTCTGTAAATAAGGAGATACCATCAGCCATTTCAGTCTTACAGCTTCCTCACAGCTCAAATTTTTTCCAGCTGTCTTCAGAAAGACCACAGACAAGACATAGCGGAACAGTTTGCTGAAGGAGAGCTTAATTTAGGACTTTCATGTGGTCAACAGATGAGATTTGCTGGTGGAAAACCCACAGACAATGGCCTAAGAGCCCATCCAGCAAAAGCATTTCCTTTCCCAGCCACAGATGAGGAGCTGGTATGCATACCACCATAGGAGTGGGAGAAAATGGGAAATGCAAGGTCTCCCAGTAGCAGGGCTCAGCACAGTTATGCAGACCAGACAGATTTCAGACAAGAATGGATGTAACGTTGAGGTTTTTAACAAGTTCCACCTGCTTTGAAGTGGTAAGGCAAGCTTGCAACATAAGACTGTAGACTCTGTCCTGCTTCCATCACCGCCCCCACTGAGTGGTTAGTTTGTGAGGACAAGAATAAGCCGCTGAGAATTCATCAGCTAAACCTCTTCCAAACTTAGCAGAGAAGGCTCAGTTCATCTCCCAGCATCACCTTGATTAGCCTTGATTGCACTTCTATCTTACTTTCCAGAGTACTAGCCACTTCACAGCTGGAAGCCAACCACAGCAGCCTCCCATAAAGCTCACTCACCCAGGGTCTCCCTAATATTTAACAGTTCATATTAAAAGGGCTCCAGGTGCTCCTAATCAGAGTCATAAGCCTCTTACCTTACCACCTCCAAACGTGCGGTCATAGCGTCCAATAATAGCATTAGCCACGTTGAGGACAATGTTGTCTGGATCAGCCCATCCTGGTCCCTCCACGGCAAGAGCAATATGGGCAACGGGCAGAGCATCATCTCTGGCACGGATCTAGAAAGTCATCAAGGAACAGGGGAGAACTGCATGAGCACTGTGGCTTTGTCTGCAGCTGACAAACTAGATAATACCCCAGTGAAATGACATAGTCCAAAGCACTACTGAGCACAAGTCAGCTGCTCTGCTAAGAGTTTTCTAGCAGATGATAATAGTTTCATAGAATTGTCTAGGTTGGAAGGAAGATCATCTAGTCCAACCATCAACCTAACTCTGATGAAAAAAGCATCACTAAACCATGTCACTAAGCACTAAGATGTGAGCACCAGCTTCACGTTCCTAACTGATTTGAGTTCTAAAAGGCAACACATTGGGGCAATAAGCCCCAAGAACAGACCGTGGAGGAACTACCAAGATGCTGTCTCATCAGCTTCTCTGAGACACATAAACAGTTTTTTTCCCTCTCAGAAGCTGCTATAACTGGTTTCTCGTTCATTCAACAGTTTGGCAACAGCTTCTTGTTTTGTTGGGGACCAGAACAACTTTACCTCACTCCCAGTGAAGCGACAGCGTGGGAGGGCAGGCACAGCATCCTCTTTGTATGTAAAAGGCACTCCACTGAAGTGTTGCTTTGCTGCATCTACCAGCTCTTTGTGGGAAATACCTGGCAATGGGAAAGAGACAGATTTGCAGTTGTAAACAGCTTCATCAAAATCATCTTTTTTTTCCATCAGAGATGCATTACACAGGTCCAATCACCAGCTTGAAAATACCCAGGCTTCCCAGAACCACAAGGATCTAGAACTTACCTCCAGCAGCTGCCAGGACCATACGAGGTGCCTTGAAGTGAGTATCAATGTATGAAGCTAGGTCTGCCCGAGTCAGATGCCTAGAAAGAACAGAGAGACCTCATATATCAGCATTTTGGAGATGGAGGAATGGAAGGCTTAAGAGAAGCAGGTTCACAATGCAGAGACAGCAGTGATGTTGTTGATTCTCTTAGTTATGGGGTAACAGTATTTTTTAGAAGGAAGACTACATTGTCCCTACTTTCCCTGTCCTCTAATTTCTAAACAAGTAGAACAGAAACTGGTGGCCAAGAGGGAGAGTTAAGGATAAGCTTCAGTACAGAATAGAGCACTGACCCCAGCCACCGAGCTACCAGGATCCTAATAGTGTGTACGCTCAAGGCCACCGCTTTAATGAGCACTACTGGCTCTTAATTTCTCTAATGGTGTTGAACCGACAGGTATGGGAGAAGGTTCAACCTGGTGCTACCAACCTCACATCTTAGATGAGGAGGATCCTAGAGAAGAATGCATGCAGCATTATGCTTTCACCAGCACTAAGAGAGAAACCAGAGTCAAGACACAACAAGAAGCCCATGGCACAGATCACCTCTGTGCAGAGTCTGGTTTCCTCCTGCAGTCACCACTGCTGAGAAGCAGCAGCTGTGCACCCCAAGGACTGAATCCACGGGGTGTGTATTGCATCCAGCCTGTTGCTCACTTGATGTTCTCTGTGGTCCCCTCGACAGTGCGGGCCAGTGGAGTTCCTTGGAAAGCAGTGGCATGAAGGTAATCAAAAGTAACATCCGCCAAGTTGCTGTCAATTTCTTTCATCTCCTGAAGGATGACACCACGCTCCTTCTCAATCTGAGACTCCTCCAGCGCACAGTTCTGCACGATGTCAGCCAGGAGCTCTACAACTGCAACATATTTCCTGTGTTAGGAAATCCCACTGCTTGATCACTACCCAGTGCTGCTGACAGGAGAAAAGACACACAGGCAGCAAGGGCAAGAGGACTGAGCAACAAACCACACTGGGGAGTAGATGTAACATAAGAGATGAGTTCCCACAGCACCAGAGAAACAAACAACACTGTTTAAGCATGAAGTCTCCAGGACAGCTCGACATCACCACCAGCTCATCATTGCCAGTGGAAAAGGCAACAACTGCAGAAAGTGAAGCATGTCAGTAGCAGGGTATTGTTGCAGAAACAGGCTGAATGTTTACAGAGAGATTGTGACATCTACAGCGTAGCCCACATCCACAGTAGGGCTCTGACTGTAATCAGCACCTCTGGACAAAACCCACCCAAAGAGGAGTCTGCACATGGTAGTACCACACACAAGCAACACCCGCAAGAGCTGCACCGAGCTCTCCTGAGGTCACTGACCTCAGTTTCTCAGCTCCATAAAACAGCCACAGGCTACTGAATGCCCCCCTCTCTCTCCTGGCAATATAGTGCAGCCTGACGTAACAAGAGCTTTGCAAAACTGGTCTAGGAACACATGAACTTGGAGCCTTGAAGCACCCATCGTGGTAGTGCCCTCTTCAACTACCAACTAGAACCTCCAATTTCATGCTCAGCTACAAGTTCACCCCTTGTTCTGTTGTTAGAAAGGATACTGATGGGAGAGAAACACAAGCACACATGCTTGCTTCATCCTTAACCTGCGAATGAGACTTTGCCCATTGGCTACCCTACCTTTGGGCATGTCCTTGGACAAGGCTTTTATGTAATAGGCAGTCTGCTCACGCGAGGTGTACCCATTCAGGTGAGCACCCATGCTCTCCACCTCCTTCTCAAAGGCAGCGCAAGGACGCTTCTTTGTGCCCTAAAAGAAAACAGATAAACACAATTATGAAATGAACAGATTCCCCTCTCAGGCAGAACTAAAGCAAGGAAAAGAACAATAAACACCTAAAACAATAAAACCTGTCATATGATCCATGAAAGCCAAGACCAAGTGCAGAAAGCAAGAGATTTAAAACACAGCTGATTTACTTTAATTAAAGGATGGCTGAGTTGTATTTTGAAAGACCAACAATAACCCAGGAGGGAAAGAGAACATCTATGCTAAGAGACAACAGTGGAAGTAAACCAAGAACAAGCCTTAGTCAAAAATAAGCAGGCTTCTAACTGCTCATGTAGCAATAATCATAAGCCATCACAGGAGCAGAAAACTACTTCTAATACACAGCTCATCTCTTAAGGAGCAAGCCAGATGCTACAGTTGCTTGTGATGGCACCGGCTGCATTCGAGACAGCAAGTCACAGGTTTAGATGCCTTCTGCCCTAGGACTGTTCATCAGACACATTATTAAAAAATTAAGAGCTGTGACCTCTAAACTTTGCTGATCCACTAAGAAAAACAAAACAAAGAAAAATAAATGGCTACAGGAAACGATGCTTTGAGCTCTGCCTGCTAATGGTAAGAAACACTTCATAACATATTCCTGTATGTGCACTACACAGCAGCTGGTATAGCCAGGGATTGGAAACACGGTGTCAAAGACTCAGTCTCACTTGTTACTTAAAATATTTTTCCCTTTAAGAGAGGAGACTATCAACTATTAAATAAGAGTTGCCTTAATTCACACATGCTTGCAAGTTCTGCTTATGCAAAGAGCACCACATAAGCTAGGTGACTTCTGAAGTTCATTTTTACACTATATGCAAAGTATCTAGGACTCAGATGACCTGACTTACACTCTCTTAACAGCTACAGCCTCTGAAGCAAGAGCACAATGTACAAGTGACTATTTAGAACAGCTCTCCACACAACCCTGTGCCAGACCCAGCATACCTCCTCACCTTAAAGGCCAGGTGTTCCAGGAAGTAACCGGCTCCGTTGTTTTTCTCATCTTCATGGCGGCTCCCCACCCCAATCCACACACCCACCTAAAGGCAAAAGCATCAACTACATGTTAGAAAAGAAAACAAACAGCTTGCTCAAGCCTCACACCACAAATATAAGAGCAGGGACAAGAAGTGTCCTCTGCAGACAAAGCACCAGTAGCACCAAAATAAGAACAAGCACTATACGTGGTTTCCCATACACATTTTGACTTTTTACCTAGCAGCTTTGCAAAAGCCTAGTTTTGCCAGAGACATGACTACTACTGGTCACTCTCTGCTCATACAAACAGTGTAAAGCTAAGAAAACTTGTAGGGCATGAAAGCTTGACTACAGACCTACACTAAGCCAGACCAGGCCTTCTACTGCCACATTAATCCCACCGGTTAACAAAGAGAATGGGTAGGGTCTCTGTCAAAAGCTTCAGTTCAAATAGGGGTTTGCTGCTTTTAGAAGAGCTAGAGTCTAGGCAAGGCTGACTGTTCCAAGGTAAGCCCTTAACCTTTCCAAAACTTACCGTACACGTTGGCTGATTGGACTCCTCTGAAGCTACACGGAGACCATTGTCCAGAGTGGTGACCTGGGTCTCAGGAATATTTTGGAGTGTCTGGGCATAGGTGGCAGCACCTCGGTTCCTTGTCAAACTCAATAAGGCTGCCTGAAAAAATAAACCAAACACAGACTGCTGGGCACACAGCTGACCGAAGCTAGGCCCGACGAGCTCTTTCATGTTTATACCTCTGCTTTCGCGTTCCTACCGTACACTGTTCGAGCTGGAAACCCTCTGCAGCGCCAGAGGTTTCAAGCCGTTCGAAAAACCCAGCGAGGAGCCCCATGAAAGAGAACAGCAGGCCGCCGGCAAGCACAGAAAAGAGTGAAGGCCACCGCCGCCCCCCGGCCGGCCAGGCCCCACTCCGGAGGCAGGGGGCTTCCATAGACACCGCCGCCCGCCCCGCACCGGCCGCCGCGTCCCCGTGACCTTCCCGTCCAGCCAGGAAGCCGGGCCCAGCAGCCTCCCCGCACGGCAAGGCCTCCCTCTCCCCTCGCCGGCCTCCCCTTGACCCGCCTCGCAGCTTCCCCCACCGCGACGACTCACAGAGGGGCGAGGGCCCCGCAGCAAAGCGCGTCCAGCCGCACACCCCACCCGGCAAACAGAAGACGCCGCCATCTTGTCCCAGCCGCTGCCGACCGACCGGGGCGCACCGCGCCTGCGCAGGACACAGGGGGCGTGTGGGAGGAGCGGCGCGTGCGCACGAGGCCCAGAGGCAGCCAGCCACGCGTATGCGCACGAGGAGGGGCGCAGGCTGAGGAGAGCGCATGCGCAAAGGGCGGAGTGACGGGACGTGCGGCGGCGCCCCCTGGTGACGGGAGGACGTAGCGGCGGGTAGGGGACCGGAGCGGCGCCCCGCTCGTACCGGTCCCCGGGCTGCAGCCCGATGGGCCCCGAGCGGGTCAGAGGGGAAAGTGGCACAAAAGGGCTTGAGGTCACCTTTATTGAAGAAAGCGTGTTATGTCGAACCCGAGAAATGCTACAGGGTTTTGACCGCACTTGGCCGGGTCTGACGGTCCCGTGGCGGGGCGCAGTGGGGGCTTCCCGGTGGGCACCTCGGCGTGGTGGCCTGCGGCAGCTCCCCCACACCGGGGGCTCACGGCCGGGGCAGGGCCCCAGCTCTTAAAAGTCCGGAGGGGCCGGTGGAGGCAGGAGGCCTCCAGGCCTCGGGGTGGGTGAGTCGATGGCGTGGGGATGGCCAAACCCCCTTCGTCCACCCAGCTCCGCGGGGAGATGTCCTCCTCTCGCAGGGCTACATTCTGGTGCTGCAGCCCACCTGAGGGGGACAGGGAGGGAGGGGGTCAGCTTGGCTGTCCAGCCCCCCCATCCTGGTGGCGGTGACGGGGACGGTGAGGCCGGGTGCTCACCGAGGCCTGGCGCTGCTCCCCGGTGATGTGGAGCACAGCGTCGTGCACCGAGGGGAAGAAGCAGTGCTTGGTGATGGCCGAGCTGAAGAAGTTGCCCTGCTCCAGCTGGGCGAGGACGGGCACTGCGTGGAGGGAGAAACATCCAAAGCTATGGCACCCGACTCAACCCGCCACCACCCTCCCAACCGAGAACAACCTCCCTCCCCCTGTGCTGCGGGGGCATCAAGCCCTTCACCAGGGATCCAGCTGCCTCGCCATGGGCTGCGGGGCTCAGACAGGATCCCTGAGACAACCTGCATGACCTGTCCCCCTGCGGAAACCCAGGCAATGGGGGCACCAGGGAGGGCAGCAGAGCCCCAGGCCAGTGGCTGCATCCTGAAGGGGTGGGCATGCCCGGCAGGGGCTGATGATTCTGCAGGGCCACCTCACCCGAGCAGCAGGCAATGAACACGTCCACTTCTATCTCATGGAAATCCCTGAAGATCTGCAAAGAGCAGAAAACACATTTCACCCAGGAAGAGGGACAGGCAGCAGCCACCAGGCCACCCCCTGGGACACCCCCAGCGAGGCTGCTGGTCTGTCGGCTCCCCTGGTCCCTTACGTTCTTCAGGATCTTGATGGAGACAGTGTCCATGAAGTTGACAGGGCTGAAGTCCAAGATGAGAGCGTGGAAGTCGGGCTGGGGCAGCCCCAGGGTGTGCAGGGTGGGCTCGGGGGGTACGCTGCCCTCTGCCCCACTCAGCTCGATCACCGACACTCCCGGACCATTAAGCTCATCCTCTGTGCCCTGGGAGAGGGGAGGAGACCCAGCCTCACTGTACGGGGGGCTGGTGGCACCCCTGGCTGGGCAGTGTTTCCCCTTGGGGCCAGGCAAGGCTTTTTGGCTGGGCCAGGGCAGGGGAGTGGGTGCCTCCCTTGCACCTTCACCTGCTTTTGGGCTCTTCCCAGATTCCTCAAGATCTACCCCTCTCCCCAGTGACCCTCTCTGGAGGCGGGCTTATTAGCTGGCGCCAGGTCAGCCTTTGCTCCCGCTCTTAATTCTGATTAACTCACCGAATGGCTAATCACTCAATGGCTCCACCACCTAATCATTAACAGCCCGGCTTTCCCCACCAACCTTGGGTGTGACGCCATGGCCTCGTTTTGCCCCAGTGCTTCTTCTAACCCAGTGGCCTCAGATCGAACCGTGAACCCCACGGACCACCAAACCCAGCGAATGCACGGGTGGGAGGGCCAGGCAGGGAGATGGTGCAGGGCGGCACCAGCAGGGTTCCCTGCAGCAGGGAAGCACCTTCTTTTTCCTCTTTGCCTTCTCCTTCTCTGCTTTCTTCTGCTGTTTCTTCAGTTTCCTGAGGGCCACTGCCTTCTTCCTGATCAGGCGGTCCACGTCGATGCCGCTCTATGAAACAATGCAGCGCTGTGTCCCCAGTTGCACCACCACCACCCTGGTGCTGGCAGGCAGGGGGACATCCCCATGTCCCCCTGGAGTACCGGAGGGTCTGGTGGCTCTCCTACCTTCTTCTTCAGAGCCTCAGCATACAGCTCCACATTGGCAAAGTAGAGGGTGGAGGAGGAGCGGAAGATCTTCACCCCAGGGATCTCCTGTGCCTGGGGACAGACAGGGAGGGTGCTACCCTTGGATGGAACCCCCTGCTCCTCTTCCCTCCCTTCCCCAGAGTGCCCCTGTCTCCTTTCCCCAGCAAACAGCCCCTGGGGTTGCTTTTGAACCACCACTACCCCCAGTTGCAGGCAGCTCTTCTCCCATCCCCTTGATGCTGTTACCATCTGGTAGTCAGACACATCCTTGTAGATTTCAGTATCAGAGATGCATCCCATGATGGAGTAGTGGGGCCTGTGGGGAGCAGAACAAGGGGCTGAGGTCACCATGGGCTTCCCCTGCCCTCAGGACACAGCACTGGCCGCAGCCCTGCCGTACTCACAGCTGGGTGCGGAAGATGACAGTGAGCAGCCCAAAGGCCACCGAGGCCCCCAGGCCGATGTCCAAGTTCAGCATGAGGGTGGCCAGGAATGTCACAATCCAGACAATCTGGAGGGGGGACACCATCAGGTGTAGCTCAGCCTCCTCACTGGCATCTGCAAGCCTCATGGAGGGTGGAGAAAAGCTCTCCAGGGACAGAGCAAAGCCTCCAGACACTTACCATGTCCACTCGGTTGGAGTTCCAGAGGATGCGGATGTCTTTAAACTGCTTGAACATGCCATGGAGGTTGATAACGATGATGGCAGACAAGATGGCCTAGGAGAGAAGTCCCTGCAGCTATGAAGTCCCTCTGAGGAGGATCCTTGGCTGTTCCCCTGCCACACCACCTTGCCTCACGGGGGTGAGACACGGCACAAAGGCTGTGGGACCTGAATACCTTGGGCAGGTCCCAGAAGAGCTCTCCGATCTTCAGGATGGTCACCAGGATGACCAGGGATGCGACGACACCGGCTACCTGGGAGAAGGAGAGTGGGAAGTGAGGGGTGAAAACCCCACTACTAACTGTGCTCCTTGCTCCCAGTCCATCCCCGCAGAGGGAAGCAGTGCTGCCCAGACCCACCTGGCTGTTGCCTCCCGTGCTCTCCTGTACCAAGCTCCGTGACATAGAGCAGCTGATGGCAAAACACTGGAAGAAGCCACCGAGGAAGTTGCAGAAGCCCAGCGCGATCAGCTCCTGCAGGGACAGAGCAGCGATGGGGGAGCACCATGCCTTCCTCTGGATGCAAGAAGAACATGCTTAGTTTTCCCCCGGGGAAGGGTCCCTGCACGTCAGAGCATCACCTGGTTGCTGTCCACTTTGTAGCCATGCTTCAGGGCAAAGGTCTTGCCCAGGGAGATGCAGATGGCATAGCCCACCACGGCAATGGCGAATGCATTGCCTGCCACCTGCCCAAAGTGGCTGAAGTTAGGAACCACGGGTGGCTTCAACCTACAGCCAAGACAGGGAGACAGGGCTCAAAAGGGGGGTCCCATGGGCAGTGCGGTGCCCCAGCTCAGCCACCCTCATGGCCTGGCACTTCTCACCCGCTGGGGATGTTGCCCACAACGGAAATGCCAAACTTGTCATGCAGGTTGACGCCATAGGAGATACCGGTGGAGACAATGATCTGGGGGAGGATAGCTGGAGTGAGGCAGGGTCTTTCTGTGCAGAGACCATGGTGGAGGAGGAGGGGATGCGTGCCCTGCAGCTGCACTCGCCAAGGCACCCCATCCCACCCCTCCCCACCCTGGAGGGGATGGGGCCACCCATGGCTGCATCCCCACAGGGAGCTGGGGCAGCTCTGGGTACCGTGATAAGCTCGATGGGGATGGGCATGGGCAGCTTGGCAGCAAACTTGTGGTTGATCTCTTTCACAATGAAGATGACCACCATGGCAATGATGGCTGTTACCAGGGTGCCCACGTTTGTGTCTGGCAGCTTCTGGCAAATCTCAATGAAGGTCTAGAGGACACAGGAGGAGGAAACAGGCTCAGGAAAACAGATGCCTCCCCAAGTGTTTGGGGGCCTTTATGTGCCCCAGAGGTGAACACCCAGGCACCTGGACAGCAGCAAACCCCCACTCACTGTGAACAGGGAGAGCGGCCCCGAGTGCTTGCCCAGGGAGATGCCGAAGATATTCTTGAGCTGGGAGATGAAGACATGCACGGAGGTAGCGGTGGTGTAGCCACGCACCAGAGGTTCTGAGAGGTAGGTAACCACACAGCCGAACTGCAGGAGGCCAAGGGCCACCTGGAAAGAGAGGTGTCAGAAGTGACCCACAGCTTGTAGCCGTGGGATACCACGGCCCCCTGTTCCCTGCTGGACTAGGCTGGGGCCCTTTACCTGGAAGATGCCTGTCAGGACAGTGATGGCGGCCACCAGCTCCACCCTGGCAGCATCCCTCTTTTCCTCATTGACTGTCATGTTGCTACCATTAACAGACTCCAGGAAGTTCTCATTGGGCACCAGGGTCTCCGTCAAGCTCCCAATCATGACGGAGATAACAGCAAAGGGGCCTGAGGACCAGCAGGACGTGAGCAGGGAGTCCAAGGTCAGCACCAGGATCTCTCTGAAGTCCCCACCATCGCCATGAGAGTACATGGTATCTCAGCTCACCTACAGAGTTGTGCCTGGACGTTCCGAAGAAGAAGTAGAGCAAGACAGGGTAAAAGGAGGAATAGAGACCAGTGACAGGAGGCAGCCCGGCCAGCAGCGCGTAGGCGAGCCCTGGATATGGTAGAGCAGAGAGACATATCATGGATGGCCAAGCCCTTGGCCCCCCACCTGTGAGGAGCCCCTGGCAGCTTGGACGTGGCATCGCTTACCCTGGGGCAGGTGCATGATGCCCACGCTGAAGCCTGAGGCGATGTCCCCTGGGAGCCAGTCCTTGATGGGGTAGCGGGGCAGCCAGGCCAGGAAGGGCAGGAACCGGAAAAGCAGGGACTTGGCGGTGGAGGCTGAGCATCTGGCAGGGAAGGAGCAGGAGACAGGGATGAGCACAAGCATGAGGGCTTGGAAACATCAGCGGGGGTGGACAGGACCCATGGGAAGCAATGGGTCTCATCAGCCCCCCAGGTCCATCTGCTGGAGCCAAGTGTTCCTCCAGGCAGGAGGGCAGTGTAGGGACAAGAGTGTTTGAGCTTGAGAGAACCAACCCCCTGGTCTGCACTGTTTCTGCCACAGAGACCGAGACAGCCAGAGCTGGGGTCCCTGTGGCAGCAGGGCTGGGAGCTCACAATGCCTGGTGGGGTCTAGACACATCTCTCTGGACAGCACAGTCCTACCTGGTCTTGCGGAGACAGCCCCGCAGCGAGGGGTTGGTGGGAGGTTTCCGCTGCGCCACCTCCTCCAGTTCAGCCTCGCTCAGCACCTTGTGGGGCACCCGGTGGTTCAGTGCCATCTCTGTTGCCGTGGCCACCCGGCCCTCCCGAGTGCTGGCCCGCTGTTGGGAGATGACGGATGGCTCAGCCACGTCCCCACGGCTGGGGACACCTGGCAGCATGCCCACCCGCTCTCCTCATGGAGCCATCCTATCCCGGCCAGATGTGCAGGATCGGCCCCGAGGCCAGAGGTGAGATGAGTTTTGAGGGTCCCGAAGCTGCAGCAGCTCCCACCAGAGAGTCTCCAGGAGCCAGCACTGGGGGCAGGGGGGAGCCGAGGACTCAGCGACAGCTCCTGCCCCACAACAGCCCCATCTGCCCCGCTGGAGTGCACGGGTGGGGGCCGCCCAGGCAGAACTCCCTCTCGATGCCAACCACCCTTCTCCTCCACGTACCACAGCGCAGCCAGGGCAGCAGCTACCACAGCCACCCAGCAAAGCTGCAGCCACCCCACAGCCCCGTCCGCAGACTTTGTCCCTTTACACATGAGGGGAGCAGGAATGTCATTCCCCGGTGAGCGTCACAGACTCACCATCTCTCCACCAGCGCCCCCCCCAGCCCCCCACACTGCGGAGCAGGCTGAGCCCACGGGCAGGGAGGAGTGGGGCTGGGACGGGGTCTCTTGGATGGTGGGACTGAAGCGTCTCTGTATGGATCTGCAGCCGGACCTTGCTCAGGACTTAAGCTGAGAGGTTCCACTGTCCCACCAAGCTCGCCCAGCTAAGTCCTGAGATGCTCATCTACTTGCCACTAGACCTGCGAGCCACTTCTGTGGTGCCCCAGGCTGTGCCAGCCCGAATCCCCGCTTTACCCCCAGCCCTCCTACCTGCTGTGTCCCAGCCGAGCTGGTCAGGTGCCACCAGCCAGGTACATGCTCTGTTCCCTCTTATTAATAGCTGCCCGTGATCTTTGAGACACCGCTCCCTGCCTCCTGCCCTGCCTCCTGCCCTGCCAAGGGGCTGCCTGCTTCCCAGCCCTGCTGCTCTGTGGCACCCCACCATGCTCCCCCACTGCTCCCTTGTGCTGGGTGCCCCCAGCTGTGGTCCAGGGCTGTCACTGCTGTCACCAAGGCCATCCCAACCCAAGGACTGTCGTGGCCAGCTTCAGCTGCTGGCCCACAGCTGTGCCCAGCTGTGTCAGGGCCCAGTGCCCATGCCAGGCGCAGGGCAAGGGTCTTCTTGTGCATCCTGGTGCCAACCTTCTGCCAAGGGCTGCCAGCACTGACCTCCCTGGGGTCTGCTTACCTGCTGGAAATGGGAGTGCTATGCCCTGTGGACTGTCCCTTTATCCCAGTGCATGGACTCAGCCATTATCTTGTTCCAAAGGTCCCCAGCGGGGAGTTTGCCTGAACCCATTGCATCTTTCTGGGCTCCACCACGATATGGTACCACCACTGTTTTCAGAGAATGGCTGACTCACGGTTGGCCCATGCCCACAGGAACACAGCAGTGGAAATGAGCTGATGGGTGCCAGGATGAGGGGTGAAGTTGGTGGGCAGGCACCAGGGACTCCTGGGTGCCCTGGGTGGTGGGGTGAGGGTGGTGGCCATACTCTCTGAGGTTGGAGAGACTCATTCCCATCCCTGTTGGCTGAGGCAGCCTGTGGCCACCCCAGCTCGCAGGACCCAGGTCCCACAGCAGCCACATGTGGACCCCTCAGCTGGCTTTCAACAGTGGGGCTGAGCCTGTGCCCCTCAGCCCCCGCTGCACCCCCACCCTCATGCCCATCAGTCCCACGGTGGCCAGGCAGTGGCACACAGATGCCAGCACAGTTGCCAACACGTGGTGGCTGCCTCCCCATTGTTTATCTGCCCTCCTGGCATGGAAGCAAAGGCCACTCCAGGGTTCCTGCTTGGCAGCAACTGGTAACACTGGGTGCCTTTTGCTGCCTCCTTATCACTGCTTCATGCGCCCCAGCCTCCAGCCCCTCGCCAGCACCTGGGGCTGAGCTGGCTCCCCCTTCACCAGCCCAGCCCAGCCCCCTGCCAGCCTTCCCTCTACTCTCACCTCCAGCCACCCTCGGGAAGAACTGCAGGACAGGACTACCCAGCACCACCAAGGTGGCATTAGCCAGGGACCATTGATCCCAGTCCCTGGTGCTCAAGGGCTGCCCCGTGCTGGGTCAGGGTCAGGCCAGCACCAAGAAAGGAGCCTGTGAGGGACAGGGGGTCTATAGCTCATCAGTGGTGACCCTTGCTCAGCGTGCCATGGATCAATAGTGCCCTTTGCTCACTTGCTTCTTCCCCTCCAGCAGCAGGAAAAAGAGGGACAGAGGGCACTGGAATCACGCTTCTTTCTTCCACTGCCACCTCCTTCCCCGCTGCCTGGCCATGCTGCCCTTGGTCTCGCCCAGATCGCTGGCCAGGGGTGCCAGCTGCCACCACGCATGGGGTCTATGGCTAACCACAGCCACCATGCTGCCTGTCACCCAGGGCCAGGGCCACTGAGGACCACCACAGCCAATCCCATCTCTGGGCAACCTGGCCTGGACACGGCCACATTCAAGCAACTGACAGCACCTCAGGTCACCTCACCCCGGGGCACAGTTGACCCCCTTTCAGCCCAGGAGCTGACTGTGAGCTCCTGCCCAAACCCCCTCCCAGCATCACCTCCAGCCCAGGCGCTGTGCCCACAGCTCCAGCTATGGTTCCCGAGTGCAGGGAGAGATTGCAGAGGCCAGCACCGTTTTATAGACTTTTATTTCCAAATCTGGCGCTTCCATGATACACTTTTACACAGCTGGGGCGGGGATGGGGGGGGGCCACGGGCATCTCCCCGCTCGCTGCCCACAGAATCGGGAGATGGAGAGAGGGGAAAAAAAACCCAAACCGAACCAACCAAACCGAAACCTAAATCCAAGGAGGATGCTCCCCAGAGCCCAGGCCACGGCACTACAATCAGGGACTGAGCCACAGACCGACTCCTGCGCCTCTTGCCTGGCCCAGCTCTGTGGGGACGGACACCAGCTCCACTGCTCTCTTCTTTTTTGGCACTTGTCACTTGGTCTCCGTTTGGCACCAACACAAAGCACTCTTGTGCCAGTCTGGGAGAAAAGTGGGCCCTACGGCATGGCAGGGACAGGACACGGGTACCCACCAGGGTGCCGAGGGAGTAAGATGGCGCTGGCTGAGGCACAGGCCAGGGCTCCGGTGCTGCGCAGCCAGAGAGAAACATGTAAACGAGATTGTTCACAAAGGCAAAGATGGGCAGCAGGGAGGAGCCCAGCTATTCCTGGCACCCGGGGCCAGCAGGCTTTCCCTCTGCGTGCCGGTCCCAAATGGCATGTAAACACATCAGCAGGCCCTTCCCTCTCCATCCCTGGGAGAAGGGTGGCAGTGAGCCTGCCATGGCACCCCTGTCACCCAGCCCCGCTGTCCCCTCTGCTGACTCGGGGACATAGCCAAGAAGCTTTGGCCTGCCCAGAAGCCAGCAGCACAAGTCCTCTCCTGTAAACGCGTGGGGCTGGGCTGGAGTGAGAAGCTACAGCAGCGTGGCAGTAAGGCAGTAAGGAGCGCGCTGTCACGCAGCCCCGAGAGCACCACGGGGGCAGCCGAGCAGAGGCTCCACGCTCGGCCGGTGAAAGGGAGCGTGCCGGCCCCCCGAGCCGGCTGCCCCTGCCCCAGGGCTGGGGTAGGCACAGAGGAGTGTCACCTTGTGGTAGTAGGGCCAGTGGGAGCCCGAGGCCAGGCCCAGTTGAGCAGAGAAACCATGAGGGAGGCCTGAATTTCCAGAGAGGGAAAAGTGCTGTTTATCCCCATCTCCCAAAATCCAGGCCCCTCTGAGCTGGGGTCCTTGGCCAGCCAGAGAGTGCAGGGACGTGTGCGTATGTACGCAGAGCCCACCGGGAACCAGCTAGATACAACTTTTGTGGGCAATGCTGGACCCCGACACTGGAGCCACATCGTGTTCATGCAGATGCTAATCCCCCACAGGGCGAGCATCAGCTCTGGGAAGAGTCTGCTGCAGAGCAGGGTCCTTGCCTGGACCCACAAACCAACACACTGCTGTGCTCTGGAACACACAGGCTAAAGAGCACGACATACAGTTGGTAAAAACATAGTGCTCATCTGCTGAGTGGAGGAAACCAGAGCTTACAGGAGTGGGACCATCCTGGTGCAGGACAGGACTGAACAGCAAAGCTTGTTTCTTCCCCAGCGGGTCCCTGATGCTGAATTTGCTGCCCTGCTCGCTCATGCTCTTGCTGGCACACAGCCCTGGCTCACACATGGGGGGCAGCCCCAAGGGTGGTCCCATGGAAGGGCAGAGAGGGGACTGGCTGTAGGGCCAGCACAGCTATAGGGATCTGAGGGACACCAGGCAGGAGGACAGCACTGAGACACGTGTGGAGCTGCACGGTGGGAGGGCAAGAGGGGCAGCAGGGCCAGCTGCCCTGCAGTGGGGATGGGACAGAGTGGTGCTGGCAAAGACACGAGGGCTGTCTGGCACTGTCCCTCCAGCCCCCCAGGATCACAGTTCCTGGTACCCCCAGGGAAGCCAGCAAAGGGCTGTTGGTGAGACAAATGCTCCAGGTCCTGGGAACAGACCATCCGTAAAAATAACGATAGAAATTTCTCTTCTCTCTGATTACAAAGATACAAAAAGGTAGAAAACCCTCCCCCTCCCCCACATCCTGGGCTCCATTTCTGTCTCCCTGCCCCTGCCCACCCTGTGTACAAATGGGTCGCGAGGAAGAGCTCGGCCCCGGGGGGTCAGAGAAGCCACCCTTGCCTGAGCAGGCTCCTGCTGTACCTGTCACACCAGGCAGGCAACAGGGAGCACGGTGGCAGCCGAGAGCCCGGAGGCTGCTGGCGGTGGGAGGTACAGGCTGCCGACCCCCCAGCCCGAAGGGCAGGGGAAGGCAGGGTCAGTGTTGGGCTTCTGACCACCATCAGTTCTGGCCCCTGCCCCCTGGGGACACCAAACCTCAGCTGGCAGCGCCGGGATAGGCAAAGGGCCCTGCTGCTTCTGTCTCTCTTGTGGACAGCTTCGACTGCTCAGGAATGGCCCTCGTTTCTCGTTATTCTTCTCGGAGGAAAGAAAAACAGTATTAAGTTGTGGCATCACCCCTGAGCTTCAGCTGCCTCTCCCAGCTATACCAGATGGGGACAGGGCAGAAACCTATCCCTATGTCGGGGCAGGGACAACTGTCTCCAAGTCCCTGAGTTCAGGGAAAAGGAAAGGAGGGATGGGATGGCAAAGTACCAGCAGGGAACAGAACTGGAGGGGGAGAAATGACAGACTGTGACAAGGTCCCCCAGGGAGAAACCTGGCTGGGGCAGGCAGGGCTCCTGTAGGACTTAGGCACCCTCCTCCTCTCCAGCCAGCCTGGCCCTCGCACACATCCACTCATTGGGACTTACAGCTGACACTGAACAAGGGAACAGCCACGAGGTCAGCCTGGCTGCACAAAGCATCCTCCCCGAGCTCCCACAGGCCACAAGTGAGGGCCATAACCTCTGGCAAAGCAAGCAGACTCAGACACACTGATATTTCTGCTTGTGCTGCACTGCAGCTGTCACACCGGAGGCTTTTCCCTGGCCAGTCATGATTCAGGGACAGGAGACACCAGCCACTCGCCCCTACACAGCCCTCTCCTCCCAAACCAAACCCTCTTTGGGGAGAAGCTGGGCAGGCTGATGGTGCACAAGACCAGCTGAACAAGGCCTGGCTGAGGAAGGGACATACTTACTCTGAGTCTGGTGACAGCTCCGAAATGCTGTGGGAGGTGGTGGAACGAGGCGTCAAGGGACACATTGCGGAAGGCGTAGAGGTCTGCATGGCAGAGGGGGTGGCAGTGGTCTGGGGGCCTGAAGGCGTGATGGAAGATTGCACCGAAGACAGGACAGAGGAGTTAAAAGAAGCAAGGATGGAAGAAAGGATATCTAACTGTTCAGTGGAAGGATGTCGGCTGGGAATGGTCTCCAGGTTCTCTCTAGAAGGCTGTCTCCTTGACAGCGGCTCTAGGCTTTCCCTAGACAGCTGCCTCCTAGAGAGACTCCCCAGGTTGTCCTGCGAGGGATGCCTGCTAGGTACTGTGTCCAGAGGCTCTCTGGAATTAGATCTTCTGGAGACAAAGTCCAGCTGCTCCCTTGACGTTTGTCTAGCCAATGCTAGCTGGTCCCTTGAAAGCTGTCTTCTAGAAAGCAAATCCAATTGTTCTCGAGAAGTATCTCGACTTGGCAACGTGTCTATTCGGTCTCTGGACGCTTGCCTACTTGGCAATGTGTTTAGCCACTCTCTAGAGACCTCCCTTACTGGCCCACAGTCTAGCTGCTCTCTCGACCCAAATCTGCAGGGTAAAGTGTCGAGGTGGTCTCTGGAGCCCTGTCTCCGTGGCAGTGTGTTTCCATGATTTCTCTGACTAGGCCTAGCAGACAGTAGCTCCAAGTTTTCCCTAGACCCGTGTCTGCTTGGGATACTTTCCAGGTGTTCAGTGGAGCCATGCCTGCTGGGGATAGTGTCCAGCTCCTCCCTGGACCCGTGACGGCTGGGCAGGGCTTCCAAGCACTCTCGGGAGTTGTGCCTGCTCAGCTGCTCCCGGGACATCTGTCTCCTCATCAGCATGTCAAGCTGCTCCCGTGATGAGTACCGGCTGGCTGGCTGTGACAGACTGCCCGCCCCGGAGTAGATCCTGCCGTAGGAGGCGGCAGGGACGGCCCTGTGACCCAGCGTGGAGGTCTTGTACCATGTCAGCTCGTTGGTCATCCTGCCGACGGATGGCAAGCCTTGGAGAGTAGGAGGGTACTGGAGACGGTTCTTCAAAATCCCTACACCAGACAGAAAGAGAAGTCAAATCTCTGTATAACAGTGAAAAGCGCATAAAAGCCAGGGGGGATAAGCCATACCTCCCCAAGAACACGACAAGATGGATCTGATGCTGAGCCTTCAGGGCCACGACAACCTGGGACAGGCCAGGCCACCCTTGCCTGCTTGCTCCAGGCCGTTACCTTTTCTTTGCCGTTGGGTCTGGGTGAGGGAGTTCTCGTCCCCACTGGTCAAGGCCAAGTCTGGTTGATTATTGTTGGCCGCGTCCTTGTTGATGTCAAATCCCAGCTTCCTCTCAGAGCCCCACTTTTGCAGAGAGCAGGGGTGAACCTCGCACTCGCCCAGAGCCGGCCAGTACGACATGAGGTCATTTCCATCCACATCTGGTGAAGAACACAACAAAACAGGCCCCGAAAAAGAGGAAGAGAATATTTCTGTGAGCAGCAATTGAAGCTACCACTAGACACGGCCTGGCCCCCAGGGACCTGAGCTCCCCCCTTTCCTCTGCCAGAGCCCCCGGGACTTGCCTTTGGGAGTGGTGTTGGTGGGGTCAGTGAGGAGGCGTTCGCTGTGCGCCGCCCGCTTGAACTGGCGCTGGAAGCGGCCCCGCAGGCGCACGTTCTCCTCGCTCTCCGAGGATGGGATGGAGAGGCTGTGCTCTTCATCCAGAGACAGGTCACTGTCCGAGTCTGAGTCCTGGTCTGTAGGGACACAGAGGGCGTTGGGGAGACATTTGGAATGAAGGTGGGCAAGGCTTTTCAGCCCAAATAGGGAAGGGCAGACGCGCCTGTGAGTATTTGCCAGTTCAATGACTGAATCCCCAAATGACAGAGGCAGGGAGGGACCCAGAGGTCTCTGTTCTGACCCCTGCCCAGGGCAGGGCCAGCCAGGCTCTGCCTGCCAGCTGACTACCCTCGTGAGGACAACAACCTGCCTGACTTCTCACTGCCCTTCCCTCCACAGCATCCTGTGCCTGCTCCACCCGCCCTTCCACCATGTGCCCATGAGAAGAGCCTGGCTCCATCTTGTTACGCTTCCCTGTAATGCAGCTGCAAACAGCTGTAAGGTCCCCTTTGCCTCCTCTTCCTCCAGGCTGAGCAAACCCACCTCCCTCAGCCTCTGGTCACCTGTCCCATGTTCCAGTCATAAGAGTGGCCCCCACCGGTCTTACTCCGGTAGGTCAGTGCCTGTGTTGTACTGGGACACCACAACAGCCTATGCCCCTCCCTGTGCCTCCTCTGTTTCCAGCTCCTTGGAGAATGGCCATAACCTTTGCTGTGCTATGTGACACAGCTGTTGCCATATCCATGGGCTGTTTGGGAGTCACACTCGAACACAGGATGAAGGATGTAACCATACAGCCAGAGCCTGCACCAGGAAGGATTTCCTGAAGCCAGGAGTTAATTCAGGATCATAGAACGGTTTGGGTTGGAAGGGACCTTAAAGCTCATCGAGTTCTAACCCTCCTGCCATGGGCAGGGACACCTCTCACCAGAGCAGGTTGCTCAAAGCCCCATCCAGCCTGGCCTTGAACACTTCCAGGGATGGGGAATCCACGACTTCCCTGGGGAACCTGTTCCAGTGCCTCACCACACTCACTGTAAAATAATTTCTTTCTAGTATCTAATCTAAATCTCCCCTCTTCCAATTTAAAACTGTTACCCCTTGTCCTGTCACTGCACTTCCTGACACAGAGTCCCTCTCTGGCTCTCCTATAGGCTCCCTTCAGATATTGAAAGGTCGCTATAAGGTCTCCCCAGAGCCTTCTCTTCTCCAGGCTGAACAGCTCCAGCTCTCTCTGCCTGTCCTCATAGGAGAGGTGCTCCATCCCCCTGATCATCTTCGTGGCCCTCCTCTGGACCTGTTCCAACAGATCCATGTCCTTGTGCTGGGTCAGCACCAAACCCGAACACGGGACTGAACCTTACCTCCCCCGGCATCACGGTGGAACATGGCCACGTCGATGTCTGTGGGGCCAGCGTGAGCCAGCAGGCTGTGATCCAGGGCCGAGCCCTGACGCGTGGTCACGTTGTCTCTGAAAGACAGGACGCCCATTCAGCACGCAGTCATGGCGGCGGGTGCCCTCGGCTCTGCCCAGGTGCTCCTGGAGCCCCCGCGCCGCTCTCACCTGAGGTAAGCCCGCTGGCTGGAGTGGGTGCGGGCAGAGCGCACACTGCTCACTGACGAGATGGTGGAGGCACCCAGGGTGATGCGGATGAGCCCGCTCTCCTCAAACAGTGCTGTGTTGTTGTAGGCGTTGGGGCCCTGGTGAGGTGGGGAGAGAAGGACATGCCCTGTTTAGAAGGTGTTGTGACAGCCCAGGGGATGGCTTCCCACCCGCAGCAAGGACACTCCTGTCCCAGGCAGGGAGCTTGTCCCCAGACCCCCGGGCTGCTCCGGCTCTTGCCTACCTGCGTGCTCCTCGTAGTCTCCTCGCTCTGCCCCTTCTTGCCGAGGCAGGCCAGCTTCCAGGCCTCCCGCACCTCCTCGTTCAGCACGCAGAACAGGACCAGCACTGCCAGGCCCTACAGGGACAGATGCTGTGAGAGACAGCCCCTTGCTGCTGGCCAACCTGCTCGCCCACAGCACCAGGTCCTGGCCGCTCCCTGGCTCCTACAGAGCCCAGAGTGTCAGCCCTGGTAGCCACCAGGACAAGGACACACCAAAGATCCCCTCAACACTGATCAGCACTAACCCCCATGGGTGAAAAAGGAAAGGATGGGGTGTCCCCTGGCTGTCAGCAGCCAACAAGCAGCTGGCAGGATCCTCTGCAGCAACACCAGCCATAGTGGTGGCAGGAGATCTGGGGGGTGATGCTGTGGGTCACATTTGGGGCGCTTGACACCTCTGTTGCAGGCCACCCTCTTGCTCTGCTCTCTGAGAACAGGAAAGACCCTTCCCTCCCAAGATGATCCTTGCTGCCCCCTTAGATGTCACCTCTGAACCTTACAGCTGCCTTCTGCCCCATGCCACCACTCATCATGGGCACAGCAGCAAGGACTGGCAGGACCTACTCACTGCCACAGCAGTGACAATGGAAGGGACAAGGAGCACTGTGGGATGTTGGAGGCTCAGCATGGGGTGCCCACTCTCCACAGATGTCCGCGGGGACCACAGGGATGTTCTCCTGGGCTGACCCGTGCCCTCCCCTGGCAGAGGCCAGGCAGTTACCTGGAGGCTGCAGAGGACAGTGTAGAGGTAGTGGAAAGCCAGGACACTGTTGTTGACAGCCAAGAGGCCAAAAAGCCAGGTAGTGCTAATAATTAGAAGCAGAACAAAGGAGCTCCGTAACGTCATGCTGGAGAGAGAGAGACAGACAGGCAGACAGACACACACCGAGAGGTTAGTGCGTGTTGTTAATCTAGAGTCTAGTGCTCGCAGACAGAGATCCAGAGGGGAAAGCACACTCCTGCTCAGCCCTCCCTGCTGGCCCCAGTGCTGTGGGCTCATCTCTGCTCCACCCCGACTCCCGGCCTTCCCTTCTGGATCACACACGGCAAACACAAGGGCCCAAATGACTCAGGTCATTTGGAGCCACAGAGAGCGGAGCCAGGCTCCAGGGCTGGCCCAGGAGGGATCAGGGAAAGGTCTCAGAAGGAGCACGTAGGAGAAGAAAAAGCAAGTGCTGAGAGTTGACAAGGGCTCAGCATTGAATCTGAGCAGATGTAAGTGGTGGCTGTGAGGGCAGGTGGTGAAGGGGGACAGGCTGGCAGGACAGTGTGGAGATGGGGACGTAGGAACAAGAGGAAAGGACAAAGTTTAGGAAGGGTTAATGTGACCAGCAGCTGTGGGAGAGGAGAGCAGTTGTAAGACTGACACTGATGCACAGAGGGACACTCTGAGATGGCAAAAGAGGGAGGATGATCACTGAAAAGGCTAAAACCCACAAGCCACGGGAGCTCTACTGGGAGTTTGGCCACTAATACTCACAGAACTGATTTCTTCTTGGTCTCCTTTTGACCTGGGGAACAGGACATCTTGGCCACAAGCAGGAACATGACCCCATTCATCTGAAAGCGTTGGCACTGATTAGAAGCTGTGCCAAGGGCCAGCTCTGACCTGATATCCCCAGCGCAGAGCACGGGCAGACTCCAGGTCTGCCAGGTCCACGCGAACGTTCCCTCCTTTCCCCTTCATGCCTGAGCCATGGCCTCCCCCAAGTTTGGCTGGAGAGAGGAGGGACAGAGAGAGGGCCTCCGACTGAGGGAGGAGAATACAGAGGAGGGGGCAGGCAGTGGGCAGCCAAGGGAGGGGGGAGTGCCCACGGTGCAGAGAAGGGAGGCAGGAGAGGGCTGTGGGTGAAACAGGACAGGGTTTTACCACAATGACGACAGTAATGGGGCCTGCAAAGCTCCAGACCAGCTTATCATGAATGGAAATCCAGCAGAAGTCAGGGTTCCCGTAGCCCTCAGGATCCAGGCCAACAGACAGCCCTGCAAGAGAAAGAGACAGATCAGGTCCAGACTGAGCAGCTTTGGACTTGCTCAAGCTATGCTGATCCCAGCAACAGATCATTCGAGCATGCAGGCCTGGGAAATGAAGAAACCTTATCCACAAGCCCTGGGACAGCAAGGAGCCCATGGTCATTGACCAAGCCACGGGGAGATGTGCTGAGGAACTATTTCTCCCCAGGAGGCATGATAGCAGTTCTTGGTAATGTGGTCCTCAGCTGACCACCATAGCACTGCTAGCTGTGGCAAGACCAACCTCATCTCTCCTCACCAGGTAAGTGAGCTGGGCAATACCAGGGGATCAGGAGGCTGTTTTGAGAATCAGTGCTTTTGGCACAGCTGTAGGACAAGTAGCCCTTACCAGTGATGATGGCGGGCACTCCCCAGCCGATGGCATAGTAGAAACGCATGGCCCCAAAGTTGACATTGCGGGCTTCAGTCTGCATTCGGTAGATGTGGAGGCCCTGGACAAAGAGCCAGGCGAAGGTGGAGAGGAAGAAGCAGTGGAGGAGGATGGCAATCACAGTGCAAAGAAACTGGGGAGACAAAAGCCACTCAGAGATGGTCCCACTGTGCCAAGGCTAACTGCATCATCCACAGCTCACCCTCATCCCCAAGGACATGCTGTTGAAGCCCACAGACCTGATTCTCAGTGTGGTTGATGCCGAGGAGAAAGAGCAGCTCAGAGAAGAAGAGTGTGACTGATATGTTGGAGTGGATGCTACGTGTATTGGACTTGAGGCCTTTGAGGCAGGTCAAAAAGGAGAAGGTCAGCAGCAGAGCCACCAAGGAGAGAGACACCAAGGAATAGGTGACAATTGCCAGTGTCTCCAGGTCACCTTCCAGTTGCTGCAGAAGCAAAGAACCAAAGGCAAATGCCTGTGTTAGGGGGAGATGCAGGAAGCCTGCTGAGCTCTCAGACTCGACTTGTGCCCCACAGGGAATTTGTGCCTGTGCCTGCTTATTCTGGGATACAGTGGTTAATAGCCCCCACCACTGCCCACAGCCCTGCGGGCTGAAGTTACCTCTCGATGCGAGCTGTCCATCAGAACCCCAAAGGTGCCAAACTGGGAGCACTGGCAGTGAACATGTGTGGTGTTTCGGTACACGAGCTCACAGTCCCTGGCTGTCCAGAAGCCGGAGGGGTTGGTCCTGCAGCCACCAAAAAGTAGAGCGCACTTAGGAGAGAAGATAGATGAGTGTGGTGTGTGGGGAAGGAACCACAGAGAAGAGGGGCAATTGGCAAGGCTTTTCTACCAGCAGATACAACTGCACTCCTACAGCTGAAGTACTGGAGCCAGAGCCCTGCAGGGACCCTCCCGACCGGAATGAATGCCCTGGGAGAGGGCAGAAACCCCCATGTCCCAGTGCTGCCCGGGCACACAGGCAGCCTTAAGGAACAAGGAGGTGCCTGGGGAAAGCAGCTCAGAGTCGCCCAGCTGTGCTCGACTCACGGGTTGGAATGGTTCCACTGGACGCAGAGAGGTTTGCTCCTGTTGGCTGTCTCCAGCAGGCGAAATTCCAGCACGAGAGGGGTGTCCAGAGGCCCTCGCAGGAAGGTATGATTGCTGAACACAGACACACTCACAATGGGGGAGTTCATGACAGGATTCTTGGGGAGCCTGCAAGGAACAACAAAACTGTACTATCACTGTGCCTGACAGTTGCAGCCCTCTGGGGACTTTCCAGGCATCCTGTACTCGTGTCCCAGAGGGGAAAGCTCTGCCCAGCTCACACCATGCAGTCAGGAAACATGAGGCAGAGCAACGCCAAGGTGGGGAACAGGCAGAGAACCGCAAGATCATCTGGCTGGGAACCAAACCCAAGCCATTGCAGACAGCCTCAGCAACTGCTGGAGGGGGCATGGCAGAGCCCAGCCAGCCAGCCTCTCTCCACTGGTGCTTGTGGACAGCAAAGGGGAGGAGGATGTACCTGATGCTGCGGCGATCCACCTGGTAGCGTGCAGGCAGCAGGCCTCCCAGGGTGCGGTACATGATGAGGATGATCACAGTGAGAGCGGGTTCGGGCTCTGGCAGTGCCTGCCTCGGGGAGGAGTTCTCCACAGTGTAGTTCACTTCATCCCCAGGCAGTGTGGGCAATGCCATGGAGGCAGCTAAGGCACACAAAGGGATGGTGAAAACACGTTGCTCTGAAGGCAGCTTGTAAGCCCACCAGGAGCCTTTGGGATCTAGTGAAGTCAGAAGCTCTAAGCTCTCAAGGCTGACTTGTGGACCTCTGACAAAGTCAGATCTCAGGAGGAACACGTCTTCCCTTCCACACCCGCCCCTGATGTTCCCTGAGTGATGCTCACATGCTCACCTTCAGCTTTCGGGGGGCTCAGCACTGACAGCGGCAGCACAACATGAGTGTGGGGGTCCCAGGCGGGCTGGCCCCGGAAAAGGCTGCTGTGGTAGCGAGGGTAGCGCCGGCGGATGTGGGAGTGGTTCTCCATGCGATCGATGCTCAGCACTGCAGGGGAGCAAGGGAGTGAAAGTCAGCTCTAGGACAGCCACCTGGAGAGTTACCATGCCCCAGCGCACCCCAGGTTTGAAGTTGCTGGCCAAGGGACCGTATGAGACATAGGCTGGGTTGTGGATGTGTCCCATGTTCAGGCATGACGTGAGATTCCAGCACCAACAGTGCTCATTTCCAGCCCAGATCCTTGCTCAGCCACTGAGAAGTAGTGGCCTGAGAAGTACTCAGTGGGTACTTCTGCCACTAAGGCCAGCAGCTTTTTCAGTAGGCTGGGAGATAACAAAGCTGGCAGCACACTCCTAGCTCTGCTGGCTCTTGGTGGTGTGTCTTCTACGCCAGGCAGGGATGGGACAAGGATGTCTCTCACAAACACCTCCCCACGTGAGAGCACCAAAAAGGACATTATCAGCACTCTTGATGAGGTGAAGGAAAATGAGGAGTAAGGGGACAGGGTGTGATGGAGAAGTGGCTCTGCACCACTGCAGCCAGGTCCCACCACCAGCCAGCTCCTACTCACTGATGTTGGGGGTGATGACACCCACAGGGTTGAGGTAGGTGAGTTTCATGTTGCTGGCCAGCGTGCCCGAGTAGTCCCGCAGCTGCTCCATGAGGCTGGCGCTGCCGTGCTCACTGTGTGGCAGCATGGCCCAGTGCTCCCGGTTCTCAGGTGCCAGCACGGAGCTGCCTGCACGCAGCAGGTTCTGCACGGGAGACACATGGGGCAGGGGGTGAGGGAGCACTGCCTTTGAGCCCTGTCTTTACCACCCCACAGGCTGCAGCTCTGTGCTCTCTGCCCAGCTTGCTGCACAAGAGCTCAAGGAAGAGAGGTACTTCCTGCTATGATGGGCCCCCACCCTCAACACTCCTCAACCAGTGTCCTACTGAGACATCTTCCCTGCACCCCTGCCTTAAGGGACTCGCATAGGACCTCCCTTTTCCTTCCCATACTGAGCAAACCCAGCTCTCTGCCTCACCTCCACCCTGTGCTCCATCCCAACCATTCAGGTGGCCTCCACAGGTCTTGCTCCTGTGGGCCAATGGCTGCATAGCACTGGGGAGCCCAGCACTCCTGACATGGTCTCACAACATTCTCGATCCCCTCAGAGACCCAGGCTCAGAGTAGCTGATAAAGAGAAGCAGCATCAGAAGCCACTCTGATCCGGGGCTCACCTCATTGAAGTGGGCGTCCTGTGTGGCTGTCAGGCCAAAGCCATGCTGCTGGCTCTCAAAGGCCATGAGACGGGACAGCAGGCGGAAAGTAATGTGCACATCATTGCCAAAGTAGTGGTCCATGTGGTCCGTCACAGCCCGGAGCCGGTGGGCCAGCTTCTTGGCTTCAATTGTGTTGAGCTCAGTCTCATTCTTCTCCAAGCCCTCCAGCTGCCAGTGGAGGGAGAAAAGAGGGAATTAAATAACTAAGTGTTTTCCTCAGTGGGAAGCTGGGATGCTGCAGGCCCTGCTTGGCCCAGAGATTATTTTTGAAACCACAGCACAAGCCACAGGCACTCACAGTGGTGGCCACGAGAACAGGGAGCATCTCTGACAGGCAATCAGCCTCCAGCAACACAACAGGGGTTGCACTGTCCCAGCTAACCCAGTGCTGTGCACAACAGAGGCCAAGGAGATGAAAGGACAGGACAAGCATCTAGTGATACTTCCCTAGAAACTCTCTGGGCTTATCACTGAATATCACTGAAATTTTTGGAGTTGGAA
>BJBW01005797.1:105702-135162 GCA_004320125.1 Scolopax mira
ATTCAAGTGGAACCTTTTGTGTTCCAACTTGTGCCCATGCAAGTTGTAACTTGCCTAGGCTTCAGTTACAACTCAGCCTAGGCAAGATGCATGTGTTTAATAACCTTGCCCGAATATTTCAAATGGATTTGTCACTGACAGTCTGGGGGCTACAGGTGTGCTACAGACCAGACATCCCGCCAGCTTCAAGCAATTCAGACCTGTTCAGGGTTATTTGTTTTCTCTCCAAATACTGGGGCAGAACAGAGGTTATTTCTGATGAGGACACTTGCATTAGATGAAGGCAAGTGAACTTCAGCTCAGATCAGTGCTCCCACAGGATGGGCTTGGGACAGGAGATACACAGAGAAAGGTGCTGAGCACTGTGGCCAGGCCCTCTCCTACTCTAGGTGTCCAAGGAGAGCTGAGCTTTTTGAAACTGGCTGTGAGCCCTTGCTCATACAGCTCCTGCTCCGTCAGTACTGCAGAGCTGAGAGAAGATTACCAATATGGAGAGCTCCTTGAAGGCAGGTGAAGTGCAGTTGAAGAGATCTGGCTCCAGCCAGCCCTTCTCCTCATCACAGCGTCTGACAGCTGCACCTAAAACCAGGAGAAAGGACATGTCTGAAATTCAGCACAGGATACATGGCTGAATACCATCCCTCCAGCTGGGACCCTCTGCACCAGCTAATCCCAGAGAGCAGCATCAGCAAATGATGGGAGGGCCTGTAACACCCCAGGGCCATCCTCCTGCTTTGTACCAGTGCAACCCATTCCACCCCTGGTTTGCATCACCTCAGCAAGCTATTGCCATCCCCTCCTTCCAGGAGCTGGGTTTGTGTGTGTGCTTCTGGTCTGCATCACACCAGGTGCCATCACACAGAATTGCAAAGAGGAATAAGTGACTTGGCAGGGCTCAGGCTGGAGAAGCCCCTGGTTCCTGGTGGATACATGTCCATGTTGTCAGGACACATTTGACCTCAAACTACTGAACCCCTGCAGCTCTAGACATCCCCTGGCTGACAGCCTGCAATGCCTGCTGAGGTCCTGCCTCTCTCTACAGGGCAAAGTCACCCCAGCAGGACAACACCCCTGCTGTGAGGCAAACCCACCCCACAGATGAGTCCCTGCAGCCAAGTGGGATGAAGAAGGACCCATCCAGTGGTGTGGGTTCAGTACCCACTGCAAGACCCCAACCCCTGTCTGAGGCCCAAGCACTACTGCCCAGCAACGGTGATACCAGCAACGAGTGGGATCAGCTGTTAATCGCCACCAAAAGCGCTGCTAACGCTGACATGGAGAGCAGTGTCCTGGGACGGGAGTGTCTCCACACACATTTTGAGCAAAAGAAACCCAGGCAACCTCAGTGTACCTGATAGGACTGTGAATCCCCTCCTGAGGAAGACACCAGGGCACATGAGCCCAGCCAGCTGCCCATGGGTGGGAGAAGGCAGCAGTGTGGCCAGAGTGAGGAGAGGGGAGCCTGGAGCAGACTCCCGTTGCTTCTCAGAAAAGCCCCAGTGACCAGCGTGAACCCTCCCTCCACCTCCAGTTCCCAGCTGTCCTCTCCAACCACTTTTCCCCTGTCTGCAGAAGCACATTGGGGTGCCATTGCAGCTGGGAGCAAGGAGAACAAACGAACCTCCACAGTGCTGGCCTTCCCCCAGCACAGAACAGAGATCAGCTGAGCTGTGGATCTGGGCAAGGTTCCAGCCCCCATGTCCCTCTGCCTCCCCCTGCCAGCCAGGCAGAGGGGGGACCTTGTGCTGAGTGTGTCCGTCAGATCCTGTCTCAAACAGCTTCCCCATCCTCCATGCCATGGCCATTTCTCCCAGGCCTCAGTACCCATTCATTGCACATCACCAGCTCCTTCCCCTCCCAGCCTAAGCAAGCAGGTACCAGCCCGGGAGAGCCAGCATCCATCCCAGCTGGGGAGCAGTGTGCAGACCTGCCCGGAGCCAAAGCTGCAGGCTCTGGACAGCAAGTGGCACAGGGGCTGCATGCAGCTGCAGCTGGGTTTATGCTGGTTAGTGTGCTGGAAGCAGGGAAGAGGCATGTAGGAGCAGTGAGGCCAGGCAAAGCGTTGGGAAGACACTTGTCAGCTCCAGAAGCGGCAGGAAAAGTGCAGGGGTGTGCAGGATGCCAGGCAGGGAGCAGGGAAGGAAAGTCACATGGCACAGCCCTTATAGCACAGGGGTGGGGAAATGGGAGCAACCTTACCTGCACCCCTCAAGCCTGAACACGGAGGGCGAGAGAACCAGGGAGAGAAGCGACAACAGTTAGGAGCCGAAACTGCCTCCTCCTGGGGCGAACGGCTGGAGAAGGACAGGGTTTGTATTGTCCCCTGGAGCTCACACCGCCCTACAGTCCCAGAGACCCTGCTCACACCTTCTGTCACTGAGGATGGCCTCCTCCACCTTAGGATGCAACTCCTAATCAAGACACTCACCCAATGGCACACTGTGCCCTGCTGCCCTCACAGTGCACACCAGGGATGGGGCTGGCTGAGCCAAGCTGCCAGGCCAGGCCTGAACCCAGCCTCAAGCCCAATGAAACCAAAAACCAGCAGGGAGCAGCTGTGGACCAACACCAAGGGAATGGCACAGCCCAGGGGCTGGGTGATGGGCCAAGACCCTACAGCCTGTGGCCAGCCCCCTCTGGTCTCCCCCAAGCTGTGGCATTTTCTTTCCCCCAGCCCTTAAGCCCAGCTAAACAGGAGTGGGAAAATACAAGAACAGAGTAATATTGCTGGGGCAGCCAGCAGAACAGTCAGGCTGCCCCCTCCCCGTCACATCCCCCACTCACCCAAGGAGCCTTTGGGACACAGCACCGCAGCCGAGAAGCCAAACTTAGTCTGGGGCCACCACACACCCGCCTTCAGGTTTTTGGGGCAGCCATCGTAGAGCACTGTGGAGACACGCACCCCGAGGGGTTGGTCACAGGGCGAGGCCCCCGATGCCAAGTTCCCCACAGCAGCAGCTCCCCACAGTGCCCACACTCACCCTCGCAGCCGCTGGGCGTCACCTCAGCGAAAGGGCTGTCACAGCTGTTGCACTGGCGCCCGATGACCCCAGGCCGGCAGTAGCACCGGCCCGTCTCCTTGTCACAGGAGCGCGAGGTGGAGCCCACGGGGTAGCAGTCGCAAGGCAGGCAGGTGTCGCTGCCCTTGGGGCGGTAGTGGAAGTCCTGGGGGGAGACAGGGAGAGCCATCAGAAAGCCTCTCGGGATGGCAGCCGAGGCCAGCACCCAGGGAACCGCAAGGAGCTGGGGCAGAGAAGGACCAGGCTCTCACAATTTGCAAGGACCCCCACTGCCCCCATCATCACAATGCTGGGGCAGGAGGGCTGCACAGGAATGCTAAGCATGGATCCAGCCCAGAGGTGGGCACACAAAGCAGTGCCTGGGCATCTGCCAGGGCTTAGGAGGGAACAAGGAGCAGCATCAAGAATGAGCAGGGATCCAAGCAAGCCATGGGCCATGTCCCCATGGGCACAGCTGCTCCTCACCTTGCAGTGGCACTGCCCGTTGGTTTTATTGCAATCGGGGTCAAAGCCCTTGTTCACATCACAGTTACAGGGCCCACAGGTCGGATTCCCCCACCAGCCCTTTGGACACTGCTGGTCCATCCTAGGGAAAGAAATAACACTACTGTTACAACAACCAAATCCCACGAGCCTTCTCCTTCTACCAGCCTGGCTGCTCAGCAGCTCCAAGGAGCCAGGTGACACCGAGAGGTTGGGGTCACATAGCTGGGATGAGAGGGCAGCGCAGAGCTGCCCTGTGCTCCATGTCTCACCTGTGCTCGCAGTACTGCCCAAAAAAGTTCCCTCCGCACTCGCACACATAGCCCAGGGGTGAGCCTGGCTTGCGGCGACACACTGACTTGTTCTTGCAGGGGTTGAGGTGACACACGTCCACGCAGTCCCCTCCGTAGTACCCTGAGATGTGGACAGACAACATTGTGTAAATCAAGCACCTTCCCCTTCTGAGGAGCCAGAGCACCAAGGAGTAGGTTCAGAAGGCTCTAGAGGGATTTTGTGCCTCACAAAATGAGCATCTGGTGAGGATTTTGGGACCTTAGAGGGACTCTTTATCAGGGAGTGTAGCAACAGAATGAGGGGTAATGGTTTTAAACTGAAAAAGGGGAGATTTAGGTTAGATATTAGGAAGAAATTCTTTACTGTGAGGGTGGTGAGACACTGGAACAGGTTGCCCAGAGAAGTTGTGGATGCACCATCCCTGGAAGTGTTAAAGACCAGGCTGGATGGGGCTTCGAGCAGCCTGGTCCAGTAGGAGGTGTCCCTGCCCATGGCAGTGGGGTTGGAACTCAATGATCTTTAAGGTCCCTTCCAACTCTAACCATTCTATGATTCTATGACTTGCCCAAGGGATGGACAGGAGAGCAGTCACAGGCCAGGAGGGAGCCACAGGGGGAGAGGAGAAAACACACAGGCATGTGAGCAAAGGGGTGGCAGGGCACTGCAGGCCCTACCTGGCTGGCAGACACAGGAGTAGCTCTGCCACTCATCCTTGCAGAGGCTGTTGGCAGGGCAGGGGCTGGAGTCGCAGGGGCTGGGCACGCTGCAGCCAGCCTCCACCCGCAGGGCATGGCTGGGCTTGGGCAGCGCGATCCCAGTGATGCTGTCACCCAGTCGCACACCCTGCAATGCAGGTGACAAATTCATGGTGAAGCCAGGGCACACATGCAAGGCTCCAGTCCTCCCGCCCTCCACACACCCCCAGGAACAGCCACCCTCCATCACTCCTGCTGTATTGATTTATGGCTGCCCCACTGTACCTCGGAGGCCTGAACACTCAGGAGAGTGTCACCAGCAGGATGGATGCCAGCAGCAGCTGCCAGGCCTGCATTCCCACCCCTCCATGTAACAGATCCACTGGAAAGGGAAGGCTCAGAGCAATGGACTCACCTGTATGCAGCCCCTCAGCCCGTTCTGCACCTCACCAGAACCCAGGACTCCCCCCACGTGCAGGTGTTTCACCTTCAGGCCATGCAGTTCATTTCCAACAACCACCGTGTCCTGTAGAAGGACAGGGAGTAACATGGGGCAATTGGCATCAGCCCTTCCCCAGCCCTGTCCATCTCCTGCCCCAGCCCTCTCTGAGGCTGCAGAGGCCCAGCCCACCCCCCACATATGCCAAGCATCCCTCACGCCTCCTATTCTGGTATGGAGGTCTCAAGCAGCACTTACCTGGTAGACCCCAAAGTCCAGAGTGAGGGTGATGACGTAGCGTGAGTCTCGCCCGCTGCGGACATCCCGCAGCTCCAGCTGGAGGTCGTGCCATCTCCCATCACTGAGCTGCAGCTGGTCCAGGAGGAGGCTGGTGCTGCGCCCGGACCCTCTGCTCACCATGAAGGAGAGCAGGCCCCCAGCCAGCTGCAGAGAGGGAGCCAGCAAGGGCAGCAGTGAGCGGAGGCCTCACCAGCTCTGGCTGCCTCCAGCCTACCCTCCTCCTGAGTTCTGAGCAAGGGGAGGAAAATCCAGCCCTGCTAAACACCTCTCCCCACAACCACCCTCTGCTTGGGCTGGAGTCAACACGGAGGGCAGGGTCCTCCTGCTCTCCTGGGGCAGATGGCAGTAGAGGCTGGGGCACAGTGCTGTGGCCGAGGCTGTGGCCCTACCTGGCAGAGCAGGGTGGTGTACTGGCCAGCATGGGCCTGCAGAAGCACCCCGTCCAACTGGCGCGTCCGAAATGCCAGCCCCAGGTACCACGGCACTGAGATCTTCACGTCTGTCTTGAAGTCCCAGGTCAGGACACTGTTGCCCTGGAAATAGTGGGCATGGTGCATGGCTGGAAAGGAAAGTGGAGGTAAGAAGAAGGGATGGGCACTACACAGGGAGCGCTAGACACAGGGACAACAGAGCTAGTTCAGCTCATGTGGACCCCTTACTCTGTTTCCACAAGCAAATCCAGCAGTCGTGCTTGTACCCACCCTGCCCATGCCCAGCAGCACCCGCTCACTCACGGTGGTGACAGTCTTTGCCCCCGAAGCCAACAGGACAGAGGCAGGAGTAGGTCCCCCAGCTGACAGAGCAGGTGCCACCGTTCTTGCAGGGACTGGAGTCACAGAACGTGTGCTTGGCATGGCAGCCTGGAGGTATCAAAGTCACCCACATCAGCCTTGACCTGCTACCACCTCCCCCCCAACCCACATGGAGAAGTACCACCCACCAGCCCTTTCCCTGGCTGCCAGAGGGGCAAGCCCAGTCTCTCAGCACAGACCCTGCCTGCTCAGGGATGAGGATCGAGGCTGTTGCTTCTTTATGCCAGAAGAAAGACACTGCGGAGCTGGACTGACTACCTAGCATCTCCCAGACAGGCCACCTCTGCAGGTTCTGCACTTGGGATCAGGGGATGTTCTCAGAACATTATCTAGAATCGAGACTGGCTCATTTAGGGTGATCTGGAAGCCCCCTGCCCTGATGGGAAGCTGTTCATCTCCAGCTGTGCTGCCCCACCACTGTTACAGCCCGGCAGTGCTGCTGCGTGAGCAGGAGGGCAATTCCCAGGGCAGGGGTGTCAGGAGCAGAGGCACCAGTACCTGCAGTGGTTCCATTGTTGGCAATGTAGGAGGCCAGGTCGATGCGTTTGCTGTCAATGTACAGGTCTCTCATGCATCCCACAAAGTCCCGGTGAGTGACGGGGAAGTTTTCTGGCAGGTTGGGGACCCCTCCAAGGAGCAAGGGACCTGTGAGATCCAGGGACCTACAAGGACAGAAGCCCGGGGCTTTAAGAGGTCAGCCAGCCGGCTCTCCAGTGTGAAGGGCTGGGAAGCAGGCATCCTCGGGGACAGGCACACACAGCCACAGTGCCAGATATGAAGGGCTGACCCCACAGTGCCCTGCTCCTCTCCCCACCACAGCACTGCACAGCAGTCCCCGAGGAACTCACTTCTTTGAGCTGGTCTGCACACCCTCTGCGGCACAGGAGTAGTTCCCGATCTCACTGCCAAACTGCAGGGCCACTGAGGCATCACATTCGTCCACTGTCAAGATGGCCACCTTGTCCTTGGAGGGGCCCTGCACCACCCCCAGGGCACTGACCTTGGGCTAAAACCAAACACAGGGCATCAGCAGCACACATGACCCCAAACCCTGTCACCCAAGGGCTCGCATGACAGCAGGGAAAGGGCCTGAGCATGGCTGCTGGAGATGTGACTGAAGCAGGTGGGACATCAGCCGAGCCCAGAGAGCAGAGCCAGAGATGGACACGGGCAAGGACACTGCGTGGAGTCCATTCCTGCAGCCTCCAAATGTGGTCCTGAGGGTCACTCTCCCCCTGCACCCAGCTGTCTGCTCCACTGCATCCATCCCCCAGGGCAGAAAACCACCCCTCCCTTCTCTCCACAGCCTGCCCCATGGGGCAGAGCCAGAGCTGCTCTCTCACACCTCATGGGGAAAGAGACCCAGGCACGGAGGGACACACAGCCAGGGTGCACCTACCTTGTTGTAGTAGCGGAGCTGCAGCGTGTGCCACTGCCCATCGCTCACACCCCCTGGCAGGTAGGGGCTCACCACCGTGCTGGACTCTCCTGTGGAGACAGGGGTGGTGGCACGCAGAGGAAAGCCAGACACTTGCCCCTCCTGCAGCCACCAAACCTTCCGTGTTGCCGATGCCCTCATGCAGGGGTGGAGAAGGGCTTCAGAGAGCCACGCTCAGCATGCCGGCCCCACAGCCCTGGCACTGGCAGCCAGCACCCCAGGATGGCTCCCCTGTTCAGGCTGATGGCAGGGGTGCCCTGGCACCATGTGGTCAGCCCTTCACCAGCCACTCGCTGGTGGGCCTTGAGCTGAGGAGACCAGCGCGAGTGGGAGCAGGATGGCCACCAGGCGCTGCGTGCAGGGAAGAGGGGATGAGCACCGGACACAGGAGAGGAGGGAAGCCCCTGTTAACATGGGGGCCCAGTGCATCTGGCAGCCCAGTGATCCTGACACTCAGGGCAGACAGCAATGGCAGGAGGCAGCAGGGACGACACCAACAGGATAGCAAACACCCTTCCAAGAGGCTCCTGCTGTCCAGACCAGCTCACAGTAAGGCAGGAGATGAACCTCCCAATGACATAATGGAGTAGAAGAGCAGGGGAGACCCCAGAAGGGAACATCCCGGTTTGTGCTCACACTTTCCCTGTTGCACCTGCACTCCTAAGCCTAGGGGTGGTCCTAAGACACACACCTTTCCCCCATGCCATCCACTGATGCTCACCAACACCCCTCTCAACCCTGTCTCCCTTAGTGCAGGCTCCATCCAGAGCAGCACCCCACTTTCCCTGCTCAGCATGGGCCTTCTCACAACTCCCATGGCACAAATCCTGCGACAGGCAGGGCTGAGCCTACCTGTGGAGTATTTTAGCTGAACTTGCCCCTGGATGATCTCCACAGCCAGGAAGTCGTGCCTCTCATTCAGGCGCCCATTGTAGAGCAGGAGGCCACTGGGCTCCACGGTGCTGAACCTGGGGCAAGGGAGGAAGCAGGAGGGGAGGGTGTGTGCAAGGAGCATGTGGACATCCCTGCTCTCCCGTGTCACCCACCAGCATCCCAGCACAGGGACAGGGTGAGACCTGGGCCTGGCTGGGAAGGGGCTGGAAGTTTGATCCAGAGGATGGCTGGAGAGCACGAGGGCTTGCCATGGAGGCAGAGAGCAGGCATCAGAAAAGGGCAGAGGCACTGAAGGAAGGGATGAACTGCTGCCAGTGCAGATTCAGAGCCCTTTGGCTAAAGGTGCCAGGGCAGCCCCACGGCAAGGCAAAGCCAGTAACATAGGGGTCTGGAGAGCAGAGTCCCTAGACAGGCGCAGGCAAGGGCGGGGGGCAGGCAAGCCAGTGGGTGCCAGTGTCCAGTGGAGGAGGGAGGGGACTCACGAGAGGGCGAGGGTGAGATGGAAGCGCTGGCGCAGACCCCGGAACATGACGAAGGATCGCGGTGGGAAGGAGCGTGTGGACACCTCGCAGAAGGGCATCTCGAAGCCGCCCGCTGGGCACTGGCAGCGGAAGCCCCCGTCGGCACCGTTGGTGCAGGTGCCCCCGTTGCGGCACACGCCGGGCACGCAGCGACCCGAGCGGCTGTCCACTTCACAGTTCTCACCTGGGGGGAAACAAGATGGGAGGCCTGGGACATGTCCTGGGCCGGGGGCACCCATGCAGCAGCCACCCATCCACTCCTTGCTCTGGGAGTTGCAGACCTCAGCCTGGGTTTGGGGCAGGGTAGCCAAGGAGCAGGAGCTTGTGGGGTGCCTGGGGTCAGACGAACAATGTGACAACCCATGTGTTCCCCACAGCAGCCAGCAAGCTAGCTACCAACGCCAGCCCTGCAGCCCAAGGTCCTGGGCCGGATGGGATGTTAGCTCCAGCTGAACAGGCAAGTTTGAACCCAGGATGGCATTGGAATGGGTCAGGAAGGGACTGGCCACAGTTGGGCTGCACAGTCCTAAAGATGAAGAGGCAAGGACAAGTCAGGAAAGTCCTGGAGATATCTCCTTGGGCACTGCCACCACACAGGCCATTGCAGTCCTGGCTCCAGAGTATGGGGACAGCCCAGTACCACTGAGATCCCCTGCCAATAGCTATGAAAGTCTCACCCACCGCTCCAGGAACCTCTTGGACCTCCAGGAAAATAGGAGCAACAGCCAAGTGGAAACCAGCCAGATGAGGTTATACACCCTTGCACAGGTATATATACCAAATACCCTTGCACGTTGCCAGCAGTGCAGGGGGTCTGGCCAGCCCCTTTTCCCATGCTGTCCCCACACCATGCAGGGAACCACTCAGCTGCAGTTCTATGCCCCAGCCCTTGCTCCCATTACTTCCTCCGTGGCACGCAAGGAGGATAAAGAGACAGCACGAAGTGACAGGGAAATGAGCTCATTAACCCTTCTGCTAATGGCTGTTCATGCTTCAAATGCTGGGGGTTAATTACCACTGACTCTGCTTATCTCACCAGGAGCCACCAGGAGAGCAGCTCCAAGGCAGCCATCTGCTGCTGTGCTCATTCTTAGCAGGGAAGGAAAGGTAGGGGCTCCCTTCCCAATAGCCACAGGCCACCTTCCCTCACCCCCAGGTTGCCAGTGGCCAGGCATGGCCCTCCACAGCCTGTTGAGGACCTGTGGCGACAAGGCACTGGCCAGCCCAGGGATTCCCCCCGTGGCTAGGAACAGATCTGCCTGGATTAGATCCTAGCTGGTGGGGCAGCTAGGCCCAGCCTTCTCTTCTGTTCTGGGTGGGCAGCAGCTCACTCACAGCAGATGGGGCCAGCATGGGCTCCACGCTTCTGCCAGATCAGCTGAAGATTGGCACAGGCTGAAACGAGCACCTCTGATGGTCCCAGCCCTCATGGGGCAGGGCTGAGGAGTCTCCTGTGCCCAGCCTGGCACAGTCCAGCTTGGTCCTTCTGCTCTGTGAAAAAGTCTGGGAGGTGGTGGCCAGGGGCCCCAGGAGCCCTTCATGCCACCTCCCTACAAGACAGATTTCTATGGCAACCTCAGCCCTGCACATCCAACGCCATGGAAACAAGAAGAGGCGGGAGCAAAGCCGGACTTGGCAGGCAAAGAGGGGTCCTGCTGGGAAGAGCACCCCACCATGGTGACAGCAGCACCAAGGGACCTGCTCACCGGTGTCCCCACAGCCCCCAGCCCCAGTCACTCACCACTGAAGTGCTGGCGGCAAACGCACGTGTATCCCCCCTCCTTGCGGGTGCAGATCCCACCATTCAGGCAGGGGTTGGAGTAGCAGAGGTTGATCTCCGTTTCACAGTAGTCCCCAGTGAAGCCCTGTGGGCAGCGGCACCGCAGGCCAGTGATGGGGTGGATAGGCCGAAAGAGGGTGGAGGGGGAGGCAATAAAGGGGGCTGAGCTGTCAAACTTGAGGACGGAGATGCACTTCATGTAGTTCTGGCAAGGCTCCCGCAGGCAGACATTGTCATCAAAGGGCAGCACCTCCAGCATGGAGGCACCTGTCAGAGCCATACGTTTCATGTACAGTTGCTCCTGCAGCTCCTCCGAGCTGAAGTAGCGCCCACCCCGTGGTGCCAGGGCTGAGAAGCTGACGTTGAGCACTGTGCCACCCACATCCGTGTCGTTCTGGATGTTGAAGATGAAGATGTCCTCCTTGGGTGCTGCAAGCACGGTGGCCACCCCCTCCAGGAAGGTGGACAGCAGCGGGGAGAGGAAGCGCTCCTGCCACATGTTCTCCAGCCGCACCGTGATGCTGTTGGCCAACATGTCCTCTGTGATGATGATCACCCGCAGGACGCACTGGGCCGTCACGCTGTGGATCCCATCTGTGGGAGGGAACAAGGACACACTGCAGGTCTTTGCCTCCAGCTTGGAGGGTCTCATACCTCCCACCATAGAGCAGAGCCCTGCACCCCAGCTTGGCCTTCAAAAGGCCTGAGTCCTTGACTATGGAAGCTTGAAGCCAGAGCCCTGAGGGCTAGTAGGATGCCACCTGGGCTGGATGGGGAACAGTCAGTGTGGCTGCACCTTCCCCTTCCCATTAGGCTCTCCACTGAGAGAACTCTCAGGTTTCCTCTGTCCTGGGTCTCAGCAGCAAAGTGAGCTCTCAGGAACAAAGATACTCATGAGAATCAGACAGAAGGAAGTCCCAGCAGGAAGCTGGGTAAATACAAGAGCCGATGCCAGGGCCTGGGGTGTTCTGCTTCCCCGCTGTGCCCTGGCTGTCTCCCCCACACTGCCTTTCCCTGCGCTCTCCTCCTGCCATTTCCTTCCTCTCTCCTCCAGGGTCTTCAAGGCTTTTGTGCTGGTCTGCTTGCTTTCTCCCCTTCTCACCATCTGCTCTGCATCTCTTCCTCCCTCAGTCCATCTATGGTTTGTTTAATTCTCTTTAATCTTTATTTTCCTTAGAAACAAACTCCCTCCCCTCGGGATCCAGCACTGTGCAAGTTATCTCCCAGGCAGGAACACATGAGTGTGCCTGCACACTTGGAGTGTGACCGCCTGCCCAGCACCTTGGCTGTTCTCACCCCCAGGTTGAGCCCACTCCCGTGCCCACTCAGGGGCACAGCACAGCACCAGCCCAGACAGGCAGTGGCGCAGCACCCACCCCAACAGTTATGCAATTTGGGGGCCCCTGCCTCTCCCCACCCAGCCAGCTCCCAAAAATCCAACAGATCCCACTACTGTGGAGCATCGCAACCCTACTGCAAATTAGGAAACACTGGCCAAAATGGGAGCTGGACAGACAGATGTGACCATGTTCATAATTCCTCTGGGAAACCCCTGCTACAAGCACAGGCAGGCACAGAGCACCCCTCCTAGTGAGACAGAGACTCGTTAGTTACCCCAGCTGGGGACTTGCCAGGCAACAAGCCCCATACCTTGCTCAGATAAAACTCCCACCTGTCCCTTCCAGAGCGCAATTGCCCCAGCCCATCCCCTGGCCGCCCAAATGCAAGCTCCCTGGCCCTTTTGCCTTCCCCCTCTCTGCCCACGCAGAAGTTTGGGCAGTGGTTTTGTTTTTCAGTTATTAACTCTCCTTTCCATGTGATCCCAGGCAGCGGCTTTGCCAGGAAGTACCCACAAAGCAGACTGAGAATGTCCCCCTCGCTCAGGCCACCCGGGCACCTCTGCTAGTAGCTTTGGCCAGAACTCGAATGGGGAGAAACCTGCCTCATGTGCAAAGCTGCCTCTACTGCTCCTCTCCTCCCAGGCTGCTGCACTGCAAAGCCTTTTGATTTCCCTCAGCCCCGTTTGAAGTTTGCAGTGCAGGAGGATTTAAAGATTGAAATGTCTTCCTTTCTCCCCCCCCTTCTCTCTCTTCTGCTCTTCAGAAGGTGAAAGCTTTCTGGAGACCCTGCAAATTTCCATGCAAGCACCCAGCCTTCATGCCGGGGCTGGCGCTGTGGAGATAAGACTCTCACTGGGCTGGGGGAGCAGCAGTGCCAGAACAGTCACCCAAGAGCTAATCTCCTGGAGGAAGGTGTGGGGGGGAAGGTGTTGCTTCTCTCTGAAATCAAACTGCTCCTGCCCCATATGGAAGCCAGGTGAGAAACCGCTCTTCTGTGTGACGCCCTGCCAGCTCTGACATGGAAGGCAGCATGAGCAATGGTTATCAAACAGCTCCCTCCATCAGCTGGCTGGATGTGTCAGGGGGTTCAGATGTGCCTGGGCTCAGTGCAAGGAACCCGCACCATCACCTGTGTTCTCCGAGGCATCTTCTCTCTGCAAGAGGCTTGTAGGCTGCCAAGAGCTCCCAGCCCCGGGGAGGTGGAGTGAGGGGAAAGTCACAAGTGTGGCTCAGCCATGCTTGGTGTAAGATGCTTCCCAAGCCACCGGCAGCCTGGCATCTCTCCCTGAGGGACCTGGTGATACCCTGGAATACCACCATTTTGACACCAGCTCCCTTCTCAGCGGGAAGTTGAGCCATACCCCCACTTCCCTCTCTTCTCCCTTTGTCCTCTCCTTGCAGCCTGCCTCTCTGGCCATGGCAAGGTTTGAGCCCAGCTTCCCCCTGCTCTCCTCTCTCTAGCTCATGGTTCACCCAGAAGCAGCCATGAGGCCCGAGGGACAGCTCTCGCTCTCCCCAAGGGCTGCTCAGTGCCCAGCAACAGGCAGGCAGACGTCTGCCTGATTTATGGCTGTTATTAGGCCTTGGCTGATGTGATGCTGAGTCCTGGGGCAAGCTGGAGTCCAGAAATGCCTCCAGGGAGCAAGGAGGACATGGCTGGGGAAGAAGGCAGGCTGCAGGGTGCCCAATGTTTTTGGTATCGCCCAGCCTAGAGCAGGAAAGTCCAAATGCCCCTTTCCTGGTTCCCCACAGCAATGTGGGGCCAGTCCTGGCCCTACAGCCCTCTCCCAAAAGTCCTCTACAACACCTTGTCCCACCTCTGCATCGCACCCAGGGCTGCCTCCCCCTCGGCTCCATCCAAGGGAAAGCAGATGGTTAAGAGAATGACCCGCTACAAATGGGGGGAAAAAATAAAGCTACCAAAAGAAAGCTCAAAGCTGGCTGGAGGCACTGACCCCCCCTGGGAGGCATTTTAATCACGAATGCTCAGCCTTTCTGATTAAATCCTGTGGCTGGAGAGCTGGTGCCTGGTGAATATTCATGCAGCAGAACTGAGGAGTCCTGGAAACATGCCTACAGGGACAGGAACAGAATGAAGGGACATGAGAGGCTCTAACCCCCATGCCAGGCAGCACCAGGTCATCATGTTTGCACTTCCAAGACCGACAATTACCTGCTTCAAAAGCAATGAAGCTACAGAAAGAAGAGCTCTGGCCAGAGAGTGGGGTGAGCAGCAGACGACTCCTGGGGATCTGTGCTGTCAGCCTGGGAATGGAGCTCCAGGCCTGAACTGGAAACCTCTTGGGGAGAGCAGAGCTGCCAACCGCTGCCCAACAATCTCCTGGGTCTGCCAGGACAAGAGCCCATTTCTCCTGTCACCCCCTGCTAGTGGCTCTCTGGATCCCTGGGCAGCACCCCAACCCACCATGCAGAACAAGCATGGGCTCCAGCAAATGCTCCACTCCAACAGCCTCTGAGCCACTAGCCAAAGTCCCCCTTCCCTACAGCAAACATTTTGGCCTTCAGCCTCCCAGGGAGCTCCAGGGATCAGGAAGAAGGCAGCTCAGCTCAAACAGCTTCCCTGACCCAGGAGGGGACACACCACTGTCCCCCATTTTGGGATACCAGGAGCTCAGAAATAGGTTTGGGTGCCTCACCACCTGCCCTGTCTTCAGAGCAGCAGAGTCAACGTCTGAGAGACACCACTTTGACCCCAACACCCTGAGCGGTCATCCAGAGATGGAGAAGGTGCTGCGGGGACAGATGGGGGTAGCTTTCACGTTTGCAGCTGAAGAACAGTAAAACGCCTCCAGATGGAGAAGCTAGGAAAGGAAGAGAAAGGTATAGGTAAGGTGAACACTCCTCACCACTTCTGAAGGGCTTTGGCAGACCTCTCAAGATTTGGATGATACTTGAGAAATTAAAAGATCTCAGAAGTAAATCAGATTCTCCTTACCCAGTGCACAGTATCGAACGACACTTTTCTGGTAGCCCTGAAGACAGGGACTAAAACATAATAAGCAAGACTTCTCCAAAACCAGGAATTAAAATCCTTAAGTGTCCCAGCCTAACTTTGTGGTAAGTACATCCAGCTGTGATGGACCTAACGTGGGAGATGTGAAAGGCCAGGGCAGCTCTGTGACCTTTACCTGGCTATAAAAGACGGCTCTGATGTGTTCAGACATAGGGCAAATGTGCTCAAAGGGGGGGTCTTCCCTGCCAGGCTGGGAATTTGGGTGAGACATCTTGGACAAATGGGTCCCCTCAGCAGCGCCAGCACCTGGGCTGATGCTGAGGGGAGCTGCATACAGCGAGGGGAGCAGGGGCAATGCACCCTGGCCACCAGCCCAGCAGCCTGGCCCAGAGAAACCAGTCTGGAATGGTTTAAAGTCAGTATCGTGTCAGTTTCCAGCAATGTCCAGATCTCACACAGCACTGCCTGCCACAGACACAACCACATCACCCCACTGCCTTGCATCCTTGGTGGTCAAGAGCAGTTTTTAGCAGCCATGGGTGCTCACACGTCCACGAGGACCTGGGGTCAGTTTTGTGGCTGTCAGTCCCTCTGGAAAGGCACTGGTTTATGATGGCCCAAGTCTTCCCTGTCTCCTACAAGGGGGTGAGCAGAGAACACACACAGCTCACAGGTAGGCAGAAAGGCCCATTGTCCTATGTTTTAGGGGGATCCAGCCTCTCTCAAAGGGACCATAAATCTCACAGGCAGGCAGAGAAGCAGCTCCTTCCTCAGATGCTGGGTGATGCTTGGGGCACCCACCTAAAAGCTATTGTTGCCTTCCTGCAGGAGGACGGTGCTCCAGCATAGTGTTGAGCGCAGGCAAACAATGCAGCTGGGTCTGGATGTCCTGGCCAGCTCTTCAGACCCCCCCACTCACCCTCCCCCTGCACACAGTGACAGCAGGGGGGCCGACAGGGCTGCCAGCTGAGTGCTGGGCTTCAAACAATAAAGACAGGAAAACCAAAATCAGACTTCCACAGACAGTACCAAAGCCAACAAAGGCCTGTTTTCCAGTGTCTCGCTTCCCTCCCCAGGAGAGGTCTTCCCTTTCCATCTTCTCCCCTCCTTCATGAGCGCACCTCTCCCCATCTCCCTTCCCGCTGGAAGATGACGACACTCTAATTGCAAGGGCCCCCTGGCCGCGAGGTGGCTGGATGCAGGGCTGGATGCAGGACTTCGGGACGTGATTGTCTCCTGCCTTTGTGCAGGGTTAAGTGTGTGAGGAGGCAGGGCTTGCATACATACACACGCTCGGGCAGAAGCTGGAAAGGTCAAAACCACCCCCCATCTCCAGAGATGGGCATGTGTGCGCCTGCACCCCATCTCAGCCAGCCCTCCGGTTACAATTAACCCTCAAAGAGCCCCAATCCACTAACGGGCTGGTGCTGACCATGCAGGATTGCCTCGAAGAGGTCTCCTCTTAAAGCCCTCGCTCCATCTTTTGAAAGAAATCCTCCCCCCTTGCTCAATCAGCTGGATAGAGAGACGGAGAGGGTGAAAAGGGAAGGCAGCTGGTAGCTGATGGTCGAGGGAGCATCACGATGTGATGTACGGCTCCCCAGGCACTCTTGATAATTCAGCGCTTGGCCCCTCCAAAGAGGGGTCTCACCCTCCCTCCCCCAGAGCTGCTCCTTGGTTCAGCGATGGACGGACGCCTCCATTTCAGATCACGCATCCGCAAGCAAAGAAAGGCTGATGGTGAAGGCAAAGCTCAGGCAGCAGGGAGCTCCAGGTCCAAACCCCACTTGCTCACAGACAAGCCCCTAAGTCCACCATTGCCCTGCCCTCAGTTGGGCCAGAGGGGACCTCAACACTCCCCGAAGCCACCCCAGCAGTCACTGCTAGCATCTGTGTTTGGGTACTCTGACAACACACACAACACGAGAGTTTTAAGCACCGTGCTCCGAGGTTTGTTACAGCTGTCTCCTGCAACACTAAGGTGGCTGCAGAAAGGTGGTACCAGGGTTTTGTCCCAGTTTGCCCAAACCACGACAGTTTTAGAAGCCCCACCAGAAAGCACAGGTGTTGGTAGGTGTCACAGCCAGAATCAGGACTGCACCAATTGCTACCAGCAGACAGGTATTTTTAACAGGGGTCCCTCCATGCTGAGTTCAATCCCTCCCACCCAAGCACAGCCAGGGAAGCGTTCAGCCCCAGCAGGGAGAAGAGCCACCCAGGCTTGGGAGTGAAGCAGCATGCCAGCCCCTGGGCTGGCGGCGTGGCCACCCTGGGAACCAACTGCTTGCCCAGCCAGAACCTTACAGCACGCATCACAGCCTCGCTGGTGACAGCACCTCCAAAGGTGTCTCACTAGCAGCTACAAGCGATCCTCACAGCTGAGTAACGATGCTTTGTTCTTGCAGACCACCTCCAGCCTTGGCCCCCTTACAAAGCGCTCCCCTGCAGCAATGCCCCCACCGCCCCCCCGCCCAGCCCCTCCGGCATTCCCTCCACTTGGAGCAACTCCCAGCTCAAATCTCCTTGCCTGTCCCCAACCTGCACCCCCAGTGCAGAACCAGCTGCCCAAGGGGGACCACACAGAACCCCCCCCATGGGAACTCCACTGAAGGTTTAATGATTGTCAGATTGTCACACCTTACCTGTGACGGTCACCAGCATGGAGGCCACAAGCGGACGGTTGTTGTCCAGCTTACGGCTCAGCCTCAGCTCCCCGCTCGATTGATTCACAATCAACAAGTGCAGTTCATTTCCCCGCTCGAAGGTGTAGAAGAGGCGGTCGGACACATCGGGGTCATAAGCTGGGACCTTCCCTATGACCCCTGAGGGGAAGGTGTTGGACTTATTGGACACATAGTTATTGAACAGGATCTGGAAGTTCTTGAGGACAGGGCTGTTGTCATTCTGGTCAATGAGCTTGATGTGGACTGTTGCTCTGCTGACCAGAGGGGCTGAGGTGGCTTGCACTACAATCACGTACTCGGGTTTTGTCTCATAATCCAGGTCAATCAAGGCTGTGAGCTCCCCAGAAAAGATGTCCATCTGGAATATCTCGGGAATATTGCCTTCCACGATTTGGTACATGATCTGGGCATTGGGTCCTTCATCTGGGTCAACAGCTGTGATTTGGGCCACGACAGAGCCTACAATGCTATTCTCTTTTACCAAGACCTCAAACTCTTCAGCAGGAAAGACAGGGGCATTGTCATTCACATCCTGAATAGTGACCTGGATATGGACAGGAGTTCTCTGAGGAGGGATGCCCCTGTCAACAGCATAAGCAGTCAGCTCGTAGACGGGAACGTTCTCACGGTCCAGCCTGCGAACAGTGCGAATGATCCCTGAGGTGGGCTCTATGGTGAAGTCTCCGTCCCCATCCTCTCCGTTCTGGAAGGTGTACTGCACTCGCCCATTGGTGTGGGCATCCCGGTCAGTGGCAGAGATCTGGAGCACACTGGTGAAGGGAGGTGCATCCTCAGAGATCATGCCCTGGTAATGCGGGCTGACAAACTGGGGGGCATTGTCATTAACATCATTCACCATGATTTCAACATAGGTGGTGTCTGCTTTCTGGGGGATCCCGTTGTCCTTGGCAGTGATAGCCAGTGTGTAAGTGACCTGGTCCTCATAGTCCAGTTCTGCTTGGAGAGTGATGGCACCAGAGTCTGGATCGATGCGAAACTGAGGGACGTTGTCTTCCAGGTAGTATGTGATGCGGGCGTTTTCCCCCACGTCATCGTCCGTGGCACTGATCACCACCGCAGTGCTGCCCACGGGACGGTCCTCATTGATGCTCACAGAGTAGTGGGCGCTCTGGAAGACGGGTCGGTGTGTGTTGGCATCAGTGATGTTGATGTGAACGTGGCAGTTGTCACGCAAGGTGCGGTCGGAGGCCGTCACGGTGAGCACGTAGCGCCTCTCCTGCTTGTAGTCCAACGGCAAAGAGAGAGTGATGAGCCCCATCCCACCTTGCGTGCTGATGGAGAAGCGGTTCCGCGTGTTGCCCCCGGTGATCTGGTAGGTGATGGCACTGTTCACATCCCGGTCGATTGCTGTGACACTGAGGACGCTGGTGCCCACAGCTGCATCCTCGTTCAGGCGGATGAAGTACTCCTTCTGGGTAAACTCAGGACGGTTGTCATTGACATCCATGACAGTGATGGTGACGCTAGCAGAGGCAGATAAAGATGGAGAGCCGTGGTCTCGAGCCTCTACTCCAAAAAAATAGTGCTCAACCGATTCCCGATCCAAGGGCCCACTGACCGTGATCCACCCCGTGGCACTGTTCACCACGAAGGGTGTATCGGCCGAGACCCCTGTCAGTTTGTACTCCAGGCGTGAGTTCTCACCATAGTCTGCATCCACAGCCTGGATGTGGATGACAGAGTGGCCAAGAGGAGCATTCTCCAGGACAGAGATTTGGAAAGGTGTGCTGACAAAGATGGGGGCATGGTCATTGATGTCCACCACCTGGATGCTGACCATGCCAGTGTTGTTAGAGAGGGGAGGGCGTCCCGCATCCTGAGCCCGAATCCTCAAGGCGTACTCCCGCTCCACCTCGAAATCCAGTGGGGCTACCACCTGTATCTCCCCAGTGATGCTGTCAATGGAGAACTGGCCCCGGCTGTTCCCGCTGATGATGTTGTAGTGGACCAGTGCGTTGTTGTCCTTGTCCAGGTCTGTGGCAGTGACACGCAGGATCTCAGTGTGGGGCCGTATGTCCTCCCTCACCTGGACGATGTAGCGCTTCTCACTGAACTGAGGGGTGTTGTCGTTCTCATCAAGAACCGTGATGTAGACCTTGACTGTGGCGGAGCGGGGCCCTGGCTCTCTCCCCTGGTCATTGGCCTCTACCACCAAGGAGTACCTCTCCATCTTCTCCCTGTCCACCGGCCCGCTGGTGGTGATGAGGCCGGAGCGGGGATCAATCTCAAAGACGGTGTGGGCGGCCCGCTCGTTGACGAAGCGGTAGCGAATGTTGGCATTGGGCGGGGAGTCGACGTCGGTGGCCCGCAGCTGCAGGATGGGGTAGCCCTCCTCCACGTTCTCCCGGATGGTCTCCCGGTACTCGCCCTGCTCAAAGACCGGGTCGTGGTCGTTGCGGTCAGCCACGGCGATGGCCACCATGGTGGTGGCGGAGAGCCGGGGCGCCCCGTGGTCGGTGGCCGTCACGCGGAAGTAGTGGAGCTCCATGCTCTCCCGGTCGAGGGCCTGGGTGGTGGTGATGAGCCCGGCCCGGGGGTCGATGCTGAAGAGCTCCAGCGAGCGGCTGTTCATCAGGGCATCCATGGAGTACACCAGCCGCCCCGCCTCGCCCCCGTCGGGGTCCTGGGCCGCCACCGCCACCACCGCCGTCCCCGCCGGCTGGTTCTCCGCCACCTCCGCCTGGTAGTTGTACTGGGGGAACAGCGGGTGCCGGTTGGGGGCCGAGCGCCGGCCCCGCCGCCCCGGGGAGGGCAGCGGGCGCGGCGGGGCGGCGCGGGGCGGGCAGCGCCAGGGGGACCGGCGGCGCGGCAGGGCGGGCAGCCCCGGGGGAATCGCCGCCGCCCGGTAGGGCACGGCGGCCGGGCAGCCCCCGCGGGACGGCAGCGCCCAGCCCGGCGGCGGCGGCGCGGCGGCCCCCAGCCCGGGGGGGAACAAAGGGAGCAGTAGCAGTGGCGGTAGCAGCAGCAGCAGCGGAGGCGGCCCCCGTTGGTGGTGGTGGCGGCGGCGGCTCGGGGCGGCCACCGGCTCCTCCGCCGCCATGGTGGTTCGGCGGCCGCCGCCCGGCCCGGGCGCACAGCGGCTGGGCTCGGCGCCGCCCCCGCCTAGCGGCGGCGATGGCCGCCCCCCGCGCCGCTGCGCCCCGCCGCTGCCGCTGCTGCTGCTGCCGGGGGTGGCGGCGGCGGCTCCTCCCGCAGCCCCAACATGGCTCCCGCCGCCCCGCCCCGCCCCGCTCCGCCCCCGCCTCGCGCCCCCGCCCGCCCCGCCGCCGCCATCTTGAGGGAGGGCGGGCAGTTCCTCCGCCCGGCCGCGGCAGGGCCGCCTCCGCGGGGCACCGGCCGGGGCTCCCGCGCAGTGCGGAGGGGCAGCCCCGCTGAGGCAGGGTGGGGAGGATAACGGGCACCGTCCTCTCGAGTGAGGGACCGGGACCCTGCTGTCACCCCTGCCAGGGGCTGTGCGGGGATGCCACCGCCATGTGTGGCACGCCTGCTCCGGTGCCAGGTCCGCCCACCTTCGAGTGAGACCTGCCGGCCATCCTGCAGAGTGTGCTGGCCCCCACGGGAGGCACACTAACCCTCACGGGAGTCATAGTGGCCCTCACAGAAGTCACGCTAGCCCTCACGGGAGGCACGCTGCCAGGCAGAGCTTGCCATCCATAGCCACAGGGGCAGTGGCAAGCTGCCTGCCCACACAACACACCTCACCCAGCAGCTCACATGGCTACTCCTGCAGGGCTTGTTGCCAGCCCCAGTGGTGGCCACTGGCACCGTAGCACAGGCTGGTTCTGGCTGGCCCTGCCCAGACCCAGAGCGATGCTTGCCTGCACCTCAGGCAGGGGGTGTCCAAGCCCCCCAGCTGGAAGCAGAGCAGGTCAGGCAGGGGTCCCGGGGCCCATGGACGCCGACCTTCAGCACCCACCTGTGCTTCTGCCCACCGACACCAGTGCTGTGGCAACTGCCGCTGCTCCAGGTGCCAGCGCTCATGTGGCTGCTGGTGCTTCGCAGCCCTGAGGGCTCCCCTCCACCCGCCCATGCCCACTTGCAGCACTGAGTTTGGCATCTTCAGGGACGAATTTCTTACCACGTGCATGAGAAAGAGCTTCCTCAAGCCCCCGCAGCAGCATCACAGCCCCTGCCCCTCCACTCCACCACCCGCGGGCACCCAAGCTTTAGCTGTCACACACCTGTCCTCAATTCACGGCCACCCCTGCCCACCAAGCAAGGCATCAATGCTGGGGAGAAAGCTGCAGGTTTGCAGCACCCAAGAAAAAAACACCCCTTTTTTACAAGGAAACTTAGGGTTGGGGCCCTTGCGTCGGGGTGGTTCACTGGCGCATCAGCCTCACAACTTAGCTGATGGTTTGATCTCAATCAACTGATATCGCAGCCTAATCCACTGAAGCTTGTAATAGGCTTAGGAATAACAGGGGTTTCCGTCCTCATTAGCGCTCGGTGCGCGGCGGTGGGGGGAAGCAGCCTCGGCCACCTCCTGCTGAAGAAGAGGGGAGCATGGGGCACGACAGCTGGGTCACACGCTGGGAAGAAAGAGGTGTTTTGGGGAGGGAAATAGAGTAAATTTAGGGGGAATTTAGAATGGGGAGGGAAGGACAGGGAGTAGTCAGGACACACGGTGCTTCCGTGCATATCCCAGCTGCAAGGGGGCTGCGAAAGTCCCCCATGCTGGGTGGGCTGTGGTTCAGGGAGCAGGGAGAACACCGTGCCAGCACCACAGCCAGGCTCAGCATCCCCCTTATGCAGCCCCTTCATAGCTCTCCCAAAAGATGCACGAGTAACAGCAAGATGGATTCACAACAGAGAGGTGGCTCCTCTGCTTTCTCAGCCCTCACTTCCCACACCACAGGAGCTGCTTGCCCTCTCCCACGCTCCTGGGGAGCCAAATACGCTCCCATCCCCCCAAAACCTGATGGGGCCGTGCAAGGTGCCGCGGGCCCTCAGCAGAAAGGTAAGTGGACACTTTGGAGCCGCAGGCGCGGGGCAGGCCATCTGCACAGCAAGAGCAGGTCAGAGGAGATGTGTTGACCCTTGGGCACAGTAGGTCCCCAGCTACCACTGCTGTGGTGGTGGCCTTTGCATCACCTGCACCCCAAGTGCTGCTGCCACTGTGCTGAACGCTGGCATCATCAGTGCTCTGCCTCTGCCCCGTGCCCCCTCTTCCTGTGCTCCGCCGCCAGCCATGGCCACCACCAGCTCTCACCCAGCTTCAGTTCCACTCATGGCGACAGATGGCCCCCCATCAATTATTGTTAGTGTAAACGAGGGGGTGGGAGGAGCACACGCTGCCCACCAACTGGGGGTTTGACTGCCAGCAGGCTCCCACTCACAGGGTGGAAACCAAAGGAACACAAAAGCAGGGTCTGCAACACAGCCAGCAGGTCCCCAAAACACCTCGCACCATCCTTACGGCTGGTGCCTCCCTTCCACCACCATCACCCATGCAGAAGGCAAGGCCTGGCCACCACCCAGGCAGTGGCAGGGTGGGCAGAGCAGGCAGAGCTTGTCCTTGCCCCTATGCCTGGCCTGAGCACGTGTTTTAGGGCCACCATAGGACATGCCAAACAGTCCCTAAAGCTGTGGCTAACAGGGCTTAACACCTGCTGGACAGACCTTCCCTTGGCGCTCACACAACTGGAGGCTGGCACCTGGTGGGTGTGGATTTCTAAGCCTCTGGAGAAGCTGGCACGTTCATTTATAAAGTCTGTAGGATCCCTGAACATGGGCAATCTGCTATGATTAACAACTCAGCCACCACAAAACACCTCCAGCTTGACTGATCCAGCACCAGCACCGATGGGTACCCTGGGGTGATGCACATTCTCCCCCTCCCGCTGCCTACCCGGGCCCCCCCAGTCCTGTTAGGCCAATGCTGGAGCAGCCCTGGCTCCAAGCACCACTCGCCTAAGAAACCCCACCTGATAAAGGGGTCGTAGCACCCACCTGCAACAGGAACCTGCCAGCTTCGCCCGAGCCCCCGCTGCTGGTTGGGTTATACATCGCCCCTCCTCAAACTGGGGATTTGCCATCAAGAAACCCAATCAGGAGAGAGGCAATACTTTAAAAAAAAAAAAAAAAGATGAAGGCATTCAAGTTTATTTGTTCTAATTACCCATCTGACAGCTTAGGGGAAGAGGAGAAAAAAAACCACAAAAAAACCCACACCACACATCGGGGGTATTACTGCCACAAAACAGTTGTAATTGAATCCTTCCAGACAACAAGGCAGAGGTCACAGGCAGCCCCCCAACACCCCTCACTGCTGTCGGTGAAAACACACCGACAGGAAGACACCCCACTCTAAGAGTGGCTGTTACTGGTAATGGAACTGCGAGGCAGGAACCACCGAGGAGGCTTGGGGATAATGAGTTTACACACTGCAGTTTGATTCCCTGCCCTATGCAAAGGCCCCTCCTGAGCAGGGGGTTGCAGCTCGACCCCAGGACACAACCCCCCCCAGCAGGCTGCCCCCAGGGTCCTTCCAGCCCTGGGTGCGGTGACAGGATGGGGGTGGTGCAGAAGGGGTCATGCTTAACAGCTGGGACATGGGGTGAGGGATCCCCAGGGGACAGCAATGGCTCAGGAGCCACCAGCTCTGCCTTTTCAGGCTCAGTCCAGCCAGGGCTCTCTGCTGTCACCAAAGGCTTTGCCCAGGCTATGCTCCTGGCCAGCAGAACCATGGGTCCTGCCCGCTTCTGGGCTTCTGCTGGGCTCTGGGCTTGCCCCAGCCTGGCACTGCAAAGCCTGGGCTACATCACAGAGGACAAGTGCCAAAGGAACATCCCACCGCTGCAGCAGAAGACAAATCAGCTCAGGGGGATGTGCAACCATTCACCACACAGAGAAAGCGGGCACAGGAGAGCCACCACAGGGTGGGCACCCATGAGTGCTGGCAGCCCTCACCTCACATGATTTCCCCCCTCAAGGTGTGCAACTTGACACACTGCAAGGCCACAAGCTTGGGCACCTGGGAGACGCTGGCCAAAGAGGCAGGAGCTGGGACACAGCCCTGGCCCCTTTCCTGCAGGCAGCCGTGCTTGGCGCAGCCCCCATGTTTGGGGAGGGCAGAGCCTGCACATGGCATTGACACCCCTACTCTTGGCCCAGGCTATAGCCCATCGCCCAGCTGGCAGCCAGAGGCAGAGACCACCTTCCCTGCTGGTGCTTTATCCAGCACCCACCACCCTCACACCACACACACCCCGCACCATCCAAGCCACCCCCAGAAGCACCGCAAGCCAGGCTGAGGTTTGGGAAGAGGCATCCTCAGCCAAAGCACTCCTCATTAGTGCCCAACACAGGCCATTAAACCCTTGCCACACGGGCTTGCTGCCCCAGCAGCTCTGCTGGGAGCCAGCCGGGGCTGCACGTGCCTTGCGGGAAGCGAATGGCTGAGTCAGCCCTGCCAAACCCTTAATCTGGAGCAGCGATGCCAGGCAGGCCCACAGGGGCAATGGCTGTGCCCCCAGCAAGGGCTGCTGCCCTCCACCCTCCTCCTCTGCCAGCAACGTGGGAAAACTACTGCATTGATTTGAGGATCAGCTCCCACCGCTGTGCCTTGAAGGGCAGTGGGCACCTAAGCCACCCCCACTGCTTCTGTCCCCCCATGACAGGGCTACGTTCACAGCAGTCCAGTTTAAGACATTTTTATTCCTCTGCATGTTACACTTAGTGTTTAAGAAAATACAGGATCCCTTTGGACATTCATACATTTTTACACGGGAAAAATAGGTTTCTCTACAGGGTGGTTATTTAGCTTGGGCATTCCCAGGCTGACTTCAGGAGGTCCTCGCCCCCCCTGGCTGCCAGACCACCCCCCTCCATTTCCGAGCATCACTGCCCCAGTGCCCAGAGTCCAGGCCTGCAGAGCAGAGCTCGCATCATTGCCTCAAGCCACAAAAAAAAAAAGAAAAATAAAAAAAACATACAGTGCCTAGTATTTCCAGTTCCACTTTCCAATAGCTCCTACACTGGATACTGCAAAGGAAGAGCTGGGGATAGGGAGCGACCAGACTGTGAGCACAAATATCTAAGAGACCCACGTTAGTGTGTGTGACTATCTGTAACAGGGAAACAGGTTAATCCCGTTTGCTAGAAACCTAAAGGAAATATAAATAAGGGTTCCCCACACTCGTGCATAGTCACAAACAGCTACTGGACACCAGGCTCACGCTGCCTCTGAGCGCTGCCACCTGGAGAGGGAGGGCAGCGAGGCAGAGCTACTATGAAGCTCAAGGCAAGAAATCCACACACTGCACGAAGCGAGTGCACTGGCCCACGCACAGCCCCTCTGCTCGGGGCCACGCTGCGAGAGGGGTGGCAAGCAGCAGCTTTCACTTGGCAAGACACAGTCTTTGCGCTGTGTCCGGGCCAAAGGCTTCCTAAGGGCAGCATCACCTACGTGGTCATTACTTCTAGGCTGCCAGTGTGCAAGAAATTCAGATTTAAATGTCACTATAGAAAGCAGGTTGAAAAAAGCAGCTGCTGGGGCGAGACCTCTATGAGCCCTAGGTGGGCTGCTACCCAGAGGCAAAGCTGAGGGCCAGGGGGGAGTGAAAGGCTCACCAGACGAGGCGTTAGACAGCGAGCGAGCTACCTCCCCTTGGCAGGGCTGCAGCACATTGGCACTAGCAGCAGAAAACAAAACAGATGTTACAAAAGCTTCTTCCAAGTACCAGCAGACTCCACTTGGTCACTGCAGGGAGAGGGATGCACGTGGAAAAGAAGTGATACCCTAAGGCAAAGGCCTTTTTCTTCTGGACCTTGGGACACCAGCGCAGCTAAACATCCCCCCCACCCTGGCTGCGAAGTCCCTCCCCAGCTCTCTGCCCTTCCCACTAACACCAGCTGCCTAAATACCCCCTGCCCGAGTCCTGCAGGCAAACCACGCACCAGCACCCACCCGCTCCGACTCCCCCCCCGAGCTCCAGGCCCTGGGGGCACCCCATGCCCTTTCTGACAGTGGCATTTCTAAAGGGACGATGAACAATGTCCCAACCTTAGGCCTCGCATGGAGGGATATAAGGTATGGAAGGGAATGGGGAGAAAGTGTCAACAAGGGACGTCGTCGATCCAAGTGGTTCTAACTCCAGTCCAAGCTGAGGGGTGGTTAGCTGGTACCGGGAGAGATTTCTGGGAACTCCTTGTAAATCTCCAAGATGATCAGTTTGTCCATCTGGCACTGCTGGCCCTCCTCCTCCTCCCCCAGGATGCGCTGCAAGATGCCCTGCAGGTCAGCGAGGCGGTGCTGGTGCTGCAGATAGTGCGTGGAGCGGATGATGGCGTGCATCAGAGAGAGATACTCCATCCTCAGCTGCCAAGTGGGAGGGGAGACAAAACACAGAGCACAATGAAAGATTTAAAGTGAGATAAACAAGCATGCCAGCCTCCATTACAGCATGAGCGCAGGAACAGCTGCTGCTGCACCACCAGCCAGAGAGTCCACAGGTTCAGGGGCACGTGCTTTTCCTTAAGGCTCATTAGTAGCTACGGACAACTCTGCTTTTCCCACAGCAACTCAGTGCTGCTCTTCACCCACTCTCAAACACATGTACATCCCCTGCCTCTTGCAATGCTAAAACAGAGAGACCCCTCCTACTTGGTACAGCAACTTGAGGGTCCCTGTCCCCAAAGGTCCCTGGACAAAAGACTGCAGACCATTAGCAGCCTGGAAGATCTTTCTTCAAACACACCTTTCTACTGCTGTGTGCCAGGCAGGATAAATCCTTCCTCCTTAGCCCCCAGAAACGTGCCCACCCCTGGACTCCACCACTCTTTCCTGAATCAGGACAGACCCCATGGAGGGCCAGGAGAAACACCGCTGCTTTGGGACTGCACTCCCTTCTCCAATGCCTATGGGTTACTGTAAGCACCTTGTCTCCTGGGGAGAGATCTGCAATCTGCCGCACCAGGATGTCTATCAGGACCATCATGTCCGTGTGGTAGAAGATGCTGGCTGTGTCCTTGCTGGCAAAGATGTCCTGCAGAAACTTCAGCACTGAGTGTGGTGGCTGAGGCTGGTGCTTGAAGATACAAACTGGATCATCTGGGGGGAGGCAGAGAGATTGTGCTGAGCCACACGCTCCCCATTGTCCCCATCCTCCACCTTCAGTGCACACCCCTTCATTAGATTAGGCTTCAGAGAGGAGGCTGCCCCTGGCCTTGGCCAGCCACTCCCTGCCCGTGGCTGGCTTTTGTCCTGGCAGACCTCAGTTCCTTGCACAAAGCTGCATAATCAGGATGGCAGCTCTGCAGGGTACCAAGCCCTGACCAAAACTCATTAGCATTAATCATTGTTTATGTTTCACCTACCATCCCAGTTGAGACCTCAGTAGCACGTTGCCTCTCAATGCCTCCCCTTTTTGCTCAAAAGCTACCACTCATTTTCTCCCCAGTTTATTCAGCCTGGTCAGATGACCCCTTTGAAAAAGTCCATCAGAGCCCATACCAGAAATGAGCTTTCACCACAGAGACCAGGCTAGTACCATCCCAGAAGCAAGAAAAGAAACACTTCCAAGTTTAAATGAGCCACCACATCCTATTCTCTTCCAAAACACATCCCTGCAGACCTCAGGAGGAGTTCTGGGACACTGCAGCCCCTTCTTCCTACCCCCCAGCAGTTGTCAGGAAGGCAGGCATAAGGCATCTTCATTAGGTTGTGGCCCCCCTCTTTCAATCCCTGGAAGTAAGGTGATCCCTGCAGGGAATCTGTCAGGGAAAGGGCTAAACAAAGGCTTTGGGAGGAGGCCAGACAGAAGACCACTGAGATGCTGTCTGCCCTCAAGCTGATATAGTGTGGAGACAGTGATTTGCAACCCCAAAGAGAACTAAAGCCAAGAGTAAGATGAGCTGCAAGCATCACAGGAGGAGTTATTTTACCAGCAAATCAACAAATGAATCTCAGGCAGCAAAGCCTCCCGTGGTCCAGAAGGTATTAGAAAGCACAATAGTGGCATGCAGCACAGGCAGAAATACCTGGCACTGCAGAGATCTCCAGCTTTCTAGCAATCTGCTTCGCAAAAGCTCTACACATAGAGTGGATTTCACTCTACGCCTGGAGAGGACACAAAGCTAACCCTCTGCTGGTGATTCTGAAACAGGAAGTTCCACTCTAAGCAGCGTTTCAGAAGACAAGACCCCCCTCTGGACCTGTCACCTGGGGCATGTGATTGCCAGCACAGGCTGAGGTTTGTGTGCCAGCACTGACAGAGTCCTGTCTGTCCAAGGACAGGAGTGGCCCAGGACCAGCTTTCCTCCCAGAGAAGAGCTTGCCTATGTTGCAGCTTGGCCACACCACGACATGGGGCTGGTCTGACCCAGAAGTACATGGAAATGGCAGCCCAGAGGCCTCTCCTCTTTTCCTAGACACCATTAGCATCACTTTCTTCTTTGTGCAGCTCCATCCTCAGCCATGCAGCCTGTCACCCTCACAAACTCACGAGGAAGCAGCACGTCCTGCCCGAGCCGACAGCTCCTCAGCCAACAGTTATCTCTGCATCCTTGACACATCCCACCCCTTAACGAGCCAGGGGCTCCTCTCCCTGCATCACCATTAGCTGCACCCCCTGCCAGGCGTGGAACAGTGCTGCAAACACTCACCTCCCCTGTTCAGCAGCAGCAGCAGCTTTTCTGTGAACGTCTTGACATTCGAGTGCTTGCTTATTGTAGTCATGATCACACTGTGTTCTGGAACTAAGGAAGAAACCTGTTCAGCACATCCCTTTGTTTCCTGAAGGCCACAGTAATAATACAAAAAC